>JAIUZE010002162.1:0-51171 GCA_022085475.1 Heliosperma pusillum
CAGATTATGGACGCGTCCCTTCCATAATTCATTGGAGTCTTGTCTAACATCTTTAGACTGACGTTCGTTTAAGTCTTAGAGCAGTCTGACAAAAAAGAGCATAACCCCACAATGAGTCAGGTACAACCGTGTGACTCATCATGGATCGAACCATATCAAGTAATGTTCGATTTCTCCGTTCGGACACACCATTCAATTGTGGTGTTCCAGGTGGAGTTAACTGCAGTACTACACCACAGTCTTTAAGGTGTCGATCAAACTCCTTCGAAAGATATTTGCCACCACGATCTGAACGTAGTGCTTTTAATCTTTCTATCCAGCTGGTTTTCAACCTTATTCTGGAATTCCTTGAACTTGTCAAAGGACTCACTTTTATGCTTCATTAAGTAGACATAACCATATCTACTCAAATCGTCCGTGAAAGTGATAAAATAGCTATAGCCATCTCTAGCGTTGATTGACATAGGTCCACACACATCAGTATGTATGAGTCCTAATAGGTCAGCAGCGCGCATTCCAACACCTTTGAAGGAAATTCGATTCATTTTGCCTATGAGACATGATTCACACGTGCCAAAAGATTCATAGTCAAATGGGGAGATAGTCCCATTATCAATGAGCTTCTTCACGCGTTTTTCATTTATGTGTCCCATACGGCAATGCCATAAATAGGTTCGATCTTTGTCACCAACCTTTGCTTTCTTACTACTCACAGATGAGAACCACAACCAGTATCTAGTACCCAAGTTCCGAAACTTGCATGGTTGATCTCAATCATATGAATAAAAGAAGAAGACATATCAACAGGAGAGACGCGGCCTGCTTTATGTCCTCACGGTACACGAGGCAGTTCCTCCTCCAATGCCCAAGCTTGTGGCAATGGTGGCACTCCATGTTACCTTCATCGCTCTTTGTCTTGCCTTGTGAGCTACCGCTAGACTCACCAGGCCCACTCTTGCCTTGCCCTGGCTTTTTGAATTTCGGCTTCCCTACATCTAGGTTTGCCTTAGCCTTGCCCATACCTTTGCCCTTGTTGCCAATCATGAGAACGTCCTGTTCCAGACTCCCACTCAATTTCAGATCACTCTCTGTCTGTACAAGGAGTGAGTGGAGCTGAATGACGAACGCGATCTATGACGATCTTCTCATCGATTTTGCAACCAAGTGCCTCCAGTTTCTCGACATTCTCAATCATGTCAAGAATGTGTGGGCTAACAGCTTGCCCCTTCTGGAGTTTTGCTTCAAAGAAGCGACATGTATGCTCATAGCTAACGATCCTCGGAGCTTTCGAGAACTCGTTAGAGAGCGTGGTGAAAATCTTATTCGCACCATGGGCAATGAATCGCCTTTGCAAATTTGATTCCATTGAAAAGATGAGTACGTTCTATATCGCACCCGCCTCCATTACGAAATCACTATAAGCAAGTAATTCATTTGCTCCTGCATTGGGGCCTGGGTTTGGCGGTAGTAGCTTAGTCAAGTACTTGAGCTTACCGTCAGCAATGACAGCATTCCGTAATGCCGCCTCCCAGTCCGCAAAGTTGGACCCGTTATTTTTCAGTCGCATTGACTGATTCATAGTGTCCATGAACATCTTAAGCCAGGACTCACGTCCGAGCGTGGCACTTGGCATTGGGTCATCAGTATGGCCAGCCATTTGTTATTAGCAGTTATATCTGAATATATGACTGTGGAAAAAGAAAATAAATATGATAAGTTTCATCGTTTTAAATTTGAGTCTAATGGAAAAACAGTTTAATTCGATGACTCGTGCATTTATACAATTGACCTTCCTCAAGAATTATATAAATGATCCCAAGACTCAATTTCTGTAAATTGATAAGCCAACCTCTTGGCTAATTCTACTTTTATAATTCCTGGTCGATAAATTTCTGTAAATTCTATCTTTAGTCCATCATAATCACGAGATATTACTCGTACTATAATGTTGAGATAAAATAGGTCAACACTCACTACTTACCCAACGGAGAAGGGGTCATATTATGACTTCCGACGAAGAAGGGGCTCATAGTAGTTTTCCCTATAAAGACTAGTCTCAATTTTATTTATAGGGGAAGGTCCCATCATCTTAACTTAAATTCATTTTAAGTGAACGAATGTCTAGCAACTCGAGAATGATTTAACTAAGGTGATGACCCTAAAAGCGAGTGACATCTGTATGTCCATGATTAAAATATTCAACCTATATGAATCATTTTTCATGCAATTTAGTTTAGGTGGTTTGGTTTAGGCGGAATATGATGCAGTTATTTAACATGTGAATGAAAAACAAAAGAACGGAAAAATACGTAAACTATTACAACGGTCCTAGTGTGGCCTATCTACCAAAATGAACAATAAATACAAGTTTGGAATCCATCCTTATGGACCCGAGAAGCTTGCCTTTGTCTCATCTTGGTCCATGTAGCGGGAGTGAGCATCCGATCTCCGTCTCTAGTCTTCTTAAAATTACATTTAAAAATTACAAAATAAACCTATTTACATTCTAATTCCAAAACATAATTAAAAGAAAAATAAAAGTAGATTCGAGATCTCAAAATTACAACCAAACCATGTTTTCATCATTACGAAAACATGATTAACTAAAGCCACACTAGGTATTACATTTTTCAACCAATTGCAAAAATACGTAAAATAAACCATTCATTCATTCATTCATCAAAAAAAATGCATCAACTATATAAATTAATACTACAAAACATAATTCATTAATTATGTTGATTAATTATCCAAACCACCATTCAAACCGATCAAAATTATGTGACAATTCCTTAATTGCCCACAACACAATTTTAATCTTCCATAATCCATTTTATTTTAAACCTTTTTAAAATAATCGGGTATCATTATTGTGAACCTTTTCACAATAACAAACAAACAAACATTATCTTTATAATGTCAAAAAAAAAAAAAAAAAAAAAAAAATTTTTTTTTTTCTCTACGGGACACTGTTCACGTGGACAGTACCAGTACCCAAATTTTTTTTTTTTTTTTTTTTTTTTTTTTTTAAACAGTAGCAGTGAACAGTAACCGGGCTGCAAAAAAAAAAAAAAAAAATTTCGGTGTTGCCAAAATCGCTAGATCGGTACAAATTTCAATCCTAATCGTTATTAAAATTGATTCAAACTAGATTATTCAATTTAACCTTTTAAAAAGAACATCTAAATCATGATTAAATCGATTATCCTTATATTCATTTAATCACAATCGCTTTGAACATCATTAAAATTGAATCATTATACAAAAATTATCAATTTAAAACAATGAGGCCGAAAACAATAGCAACAACAAAAATCAAAACAATTCCATCTTATTTTAATTTAATCCTTATCAAATTAAAACAACCACAAATTTATTATATTGAATTTTAACCTATTAAAATAACAATATAAATCAATCAACAATGGAAAACAAAACCCTAAAAAAAATCACACGGCTACACTAAAAAAAATCCAGCCGTGAAAAAAAAAATTTCGGTAAAATCAATTTTTTTTCTCAAATTTATATTTCATAAAAATGAAAAACATATAATATAATTTTGTAGCCAAAGGCTCTGATACCACTTGTGGGAAATAACAGTTTACATCCCCTTAAAAATTAGGATTATAACAAAATTATATAATATGAATGCAAGTCATAGATATAAAAACGATACAAATGTAGAGAAAAAGAATTAAACCTTCGGTCCTTAACAAATTAGGCCTAAGAACAGATATCAAAATAGATATCCTCCTAATCGTAACACCCAAGACTGATTGAGATATGCCCTTGTAATTGCTAGAAAAGAATTAAAAGTTACTGCTAACCTTTTGTTTTGTGTTTGTCAAAAGTTACAGTTAACTTTTGTCAGTTTGTGTGATTTTTAGATGAGATGGAGGCAGAGAGAAAGAATTAGGTTAGAAAACAAAAACACTTTTTTTTTTTATAGGTTTTAATATGAGGGGATTTTTATGTCTCCTCAAACTAACTACCCATTGACCCGAAAACCCGAGTGTATCTGGATACCGTGTTTCGGTCATTTTAGCTTCCAATATAATGTAATATCTTATAATCGTCGTTTTACATGGACCGACATTATAATCCGTCATTAATTATAAATATCCGTATATGTATAATTTGCCAATTAATTATAACGGTTTATGTTTAATTAGCTTACATTATATACTATAATTAAATATAACTTTTTATATTCAATTTTACGAATTACAGTTAATTCGTCTCAGCTAACTTTCGTCTCATCATCACATTGACTAACCTTTTAGTCAAATACACTGACTAACCTTTTAGTCATGTAATTGGGCATCAATATGATCATTTTCTCAAATAATCACATCTCTCAAACACATCCTATAGGTGTGACTTTTAGGGACCAGTTGATCACCGCCATCTGTATGACAATAACGTCAAACTTATCTAGCAAGCCAACCGTTATTGATAAACGTTAATCAACTGATTACAATACAAAGTATACCCTGTGAACCTACAGAGATTTATTTATGTTATTGCACTAACTGTGGAGGACACTGGCCCCAACACTTACTCAGTCGAGTACAAGGATAACTTGAACGAGTTCAGAGGCACTCGGTCGAGTGACACTGAAGACAACCCTTATTATTTGACACTGAAGACAACCCTTATTATTTGCCTCTAACGAGTTCAGAGGCACTCGAACAAAAATCTTTCTCGGAAACTCTCGCTTGTGCCGTCACAAGCTTGTGACCTCTCACAACCCCTGTTCCACTTGCTCTCCCACTTACAGCTTGTGAGAGGTCTCACAAGCTTATGACGAAAAGTGTCTGTCACAAAGATGAATTTGCCTTTCTACAATGTCAAATAAACAAGTTCATATTGAGTAAAGATTTGAATATTGTACTTGCAATAAAACTATTAATATCCATCAATTAATTAATATTTATTTTAGAATGATTTTTTTGTGTGCAGACCATCTGGTTTATTTCGAATTCGAGCCGACTAAGACCACTAAGATATATGAGAAAAGCTTTTCCTCATAAGTTTTAACACTACTTGAAAAATTGTATGAGAAAAGCTTAATTAATATTCGGATTATTTAATGATAATACTCCATACTATTGGGATACTTCTCAAAATACTCCAAACTTCATTTTAACTATCAATATACCAACTTTAATACTGCTCGTCTTTTAGTAGAACGTGTGGAAGGGCTACCTGTTCAATGAGTTTCTTTCTCTTTCAACCCTTTTCTTTCTTATTCTCCTATCTGATTTTCTTTATGAATATACCATTAACCTTCTCTTTCTGTTTCCCATTAAAGAAGCAGCAACAGCAGAAAGCGCAAGAAAACTAGTTGTTGCAACTGAGTATTCTGGGTGTTGTGTGTTGCTATACTTACATTGAAGTTCATTAATATCCCTCAGGTTTTGTGTTGCGTGTATAATTTGTGGGGATTAAGCCAATTGCTTGTGGAATTGTGGATGAAGCTGAACTAGCATAATTTCAATTAGATTCACTTTGAATTTATTTGGAATTGATGGAATGTTGTGTTAAGGTAATTTGACCATATGTTGATGGGGGCTAATAAATTAGGGATTGAGAAATTGACGTAGGAAACTGGAGAAGGAGAAATTGACGCATGAATTCATTGAGGTTGGAAAGGAACGGAGAGAGATGAAGATTAGTTATAAGAGAAAGGGTGGGACCCGCGCTTTTACCTGATACCTAAGTAGCACGGACCCTCCTCCCAACTAGTCGTCCCGTGTCGGACACCGTGTCGGACACATGGACACACGGACACCTATAAATTAGGAATGAGAGGTTGAAATACTAAAAGAGATTGATTAAAAGATGAGTTGGGTGGAAAATGAGAATAAATTATAGTCAAAGTCAAATTTTACCTTAAATTATTTACATTTAATATCAAATACCAATATAAAAATAAAATCGTACTATATTTATAACTACAAAATATATATTTTATTAAATTTAAATGCCGTGTCCTGTGTCCTAAATTTCACGAGATGTCGTATCACGTGTCCGTGTTCGTGTCCGTTTTCGTGCTACCTAGTCTGATACTACCAGTCAAGAAAAGACCAATTCTATTAAAAGGGAATATACCTAATAGAGTTAGGTATATTGGTGGTTAAAATAGAGTTTAGAGTATTTTGAGAAGCACTTCAATAGTTTGGAGTATTGTCATTAATATAAGGGTTATACTCTTTCATGGACACATTTTACTCTATCATGGACAACATTTACCACTTTACCCTTTTCATTTTACTCAATCCAACACTTTCTCTCCCTTTAATTTTCCCTATTTTTTTTTTTTCAAAATCCCCTTCCTTACTTCAGCCACCCCACCGCTTGCCACCCTCCCTCCGGCCACTTCACCGTCGGCCACTCCACCCTATGTCCACCCACCTCAGTCATCCCACCGCCGGCCCCTCTCCCATCGACGACCGCCTCCTCCGTCCGTACTCGCCTTCCCCCCCAGAAACAGCCAGTTCCCCCCGACATTTGTTACCTTCGTCTCATCCCTACTACCACTGTCACCGACCTTCGTACCATCCCTACCAACCCCTTCATCGACCGTCGTACCTACGCCTACCACTGTCTGCCACCTTCCTCACAGTCAATTAGGTTCTTAAATGAAACCCTAATTGGAAATTTTAGCTTAATTGATTTTGTAATTAGTTAATTTTGGTACAATAATTTAATGTATTGTTGATGAGATTAGATTAATAGTTGTTTAATGAATGAATAGAGTGCATGTTTGATGAATTTGATTATACTTGTGGTTAATTTGTTAGAGGAAGAGAGAAAAAGTAAGAGTTTTTTTTTCTTGTTTTTTTTAGAGAAAGGGTATGCAGTGGAAAAAATATGAAAAAAAGTTCATGATTGAGTAAAACGCGTCCATGAAAGAGCAATTACGCTAATTTTAGTTCACTAACTTGTTTTACAGAAAACGACCTATACATTACAGTGATGATGGGACATGACCTTTACAATCTCGCATGTGAGAATGTAAAATCAACGTTGTCAAAAAATTATCATGTCCCTCTAGTTTTAAGTTCAAACTGCTCGAGCTTAGTCACCGAACATTACACTTGTGTTCTACCTGTAATTAGATCTACTTCTATAGTACGGTCTCTCTGAACGGTATCTCGAACTCTTCCAGTCCCGATCCTTCCTTTTCCTCGACTGCCGGTTCCATCTGTCATCATTCTTGTGATATTTGTGATTCCGCTCTGCATGTTTCACGTATTCACTGCGATTCCGACGCTCATGGTCTTGGGGTCTGTGGAATAGCCTATTATCTCCATCATGGATATCGCACCCTTGCTTATCAAGAGACTGGGAATGAGGCTCCGTGTATGGCTGGGTCAATTCAAGTGATTCTACCATGACGTCTTGACGGAAGTGGGTATTTGAAAAAGTTCTCGGAGTGCTATTATTGATACCATGACCTTGCTTATCATGGGCATGGTACGGAGACTTTGCGATTGGCAGAGTCGATTCAACTGATTCTGCAAAAGCTTCATGACGGACATGGGTTTCTGAAAAACTACTGGTAGAACGATATGGTGGATAGGTTAGAGTTGACAGGTCCTTCTGTTGGTAAATCGAGTCTGTTTCACTGATGTGAACATTAGATGGGTTATTGGGAATGGCAAAATCTTTCCTTGGTTTAAACACGCCCCAAAGATAGTATTTCCTTCGCAGACCTGTGAGATAAGTTCGACAGATACTGTAAAGAGTGTATGTTATCCTAACTAAAAACTAGATATAAAAGAGAGAAGACTGAACCAAGCTTGATCAACTCACTTCGCTCTTCTCCGGGAAGTTCTAGCGAGCAAAAAACCAATAGCTCCACATAGTTGAGAAGCGCCTTGAGCACTAGACTATGTTCGACCATCCTATCCACCAGATAATCATATAATTTTTCAGACCTGCATAGATTGGAAATGGGTTAATGACACAATGCAAACAAGAGGTAAGTTGTGTAACTTCAACTCGTGCTGTTCGGAGCCATACATATGTTTTTGACACAACGGTAACGATATGAGTGTAAAATCCACACCGAACGTTTAAGTACCAGGCACCAGCAGTCCTTAGTAAGACGAAATAGTGGCTCACTTAAGTAGGGTAAGGAATGAAGCATATAATATATTAGTCTTTTCTCTCAATCATCTCTCAGTCTCACTTTAAAATACTCTTGTTTAGGACAGTCTCCGTTACTTAATTGAATCATGAAGAGTCCTGTGTCGGATATGTCTGCAGTGTTGGCTGGTAAACTAAAAGGAAGATTGACTGCTACAAGATTAACATATGTCTCAAATTATGTGACCTACCTTTCATCGATTGGAAAGAAATAGACACCAATAACATCTGCAGTAGGAGGTGAACTCTCAAAAGTCTTGGGCCATGCATATTTCTTAGACACCCAATCAAATTCGAGTGACTTGGGCAGTTCACGAACAGCAACTTGGACATTCTCATGAGCTTTGTTAGATAAGTGAGCTCCAAGTACTAAAGACATAGGATATTCATTATTGGTGATGCTACAACATCCCCTGCGAGATCAGAAGATTAGAAACCACTATAGGAAGCTTTTGTAACTCCTCAAGCAGCATTATCAAGATATCAAAATGACCAAAAACTAAAATATCAACATATCATTGACGTAAAATCAGTTTGATTGACTCCGCAGCAGCAGCAGCAACAGCAACAACAAAGGGATGGGTGGTTCTAGGTTGGTCATCTCGAAACGTGTAAATATCATGTCCAACAAAGCTAACTCCAACTAAGAGTGATAGTGGGCCATATTTCACGTAGTTTAATTTGGGTTTGGGTCTAACTTGGGTCTTATAGCTCGGATTAAGCATGCCTGTTGTTCGGATCGGGTCACCTTTGCCACAGCATCAGACAATTCAAAAACAAAAGCATAACAGATAGATGAGTCATCAAGGCACTATACCTCCAAGCTACATCCATTAATGGCTGAGCAGGGACATGGTGGATCGAATTTAGGGTTTGAGCAGGGCTACGATTGTCAAACACCACGGAAGATTCTAGAGTAAGACCACGCTCATCAACCATCATAGGTGACGGCTGAGGAGGAACTGACTCTATAGAAGACAGCTGAGCAAGGCCATCATCACTCAACTTAGAAAGAGCCTCACTGGTACTCCAGTGATCTTGACCAACATTTGCTACAAGCTGAGAATGTTTAGCTACGACAAAAACTGGGTCTTCATCAGAATACTCCATTTCAATAATGAACTTCCTTTTCTTTCTTGGAACTCGACGCTCAAGAACAAATTCAGCTTTTATTTTCTCAGATTCAGACTTTTTCTTGTTGGCATAGTCTGCCTCCTCGGCATTAGGTTGACTTCCATTCATCTGAACTTCTTTCATTTGTTTGGAAGAAACTTGGCATGATGATTTATCCAAACTAGATGCCCCGTCGCCTTTCTTAGGCACCAAGCAGCTCGTAAGCTTTTTCCGTTCCAGTAACTTGGTGCCTCCCTGAATACAGTTTCCAGCCTTACATGTGCTTCCAGTGATAGCATTGTCTTTCACCTTGGATGACAGAGGACCCGCATTCTTTCCTAGATTCACCTGTCGGTTACCTTTTGTATCTGACATACTCACATTCTTAACACTCTGTTCTTGTACCTGATCAGCTTCAAAACCACCCTTCTTAACACCATTGTCATAGTTCGACTGCTCTATCTTCTTTATTTTCTTTACATCAACTAATGGCTTCAATTGTTTTCTTTTGACAAATTCAGCTGCTATTTCCTTACCTTCAGACTTTCTATTTTCTGCATGAACTGCCAGCTCAGCATCTGATTGACTTTTATTTATATGCAATCCTTCCGTTTGTTTGGAAGAAACATCACATGATGATTTATCCAAACTAGTTTCTCCATCAGACTTCTTGGCCACCAAACAACTCGTACGCTTTTGCTGGTTCACTGACTTGGTGCCTCCTTGAATGCTGTGTCCAGCCCTACATTTGCTTTCAGTGTTAACATTGTCTTTCACGTTGGATGACAGAGATCCCCCATTCTTTCCTGGATTCACCTGCCGGTGACCATTTGTATCTGACAGACTCATATTCTTAACGCTCTGTTCTTTTATCTGATCAGCTTCAGAACTACCCTTCTTAACACCATTGTCATAGTTTGACTGCTTTATCTTTATTTTCTTTACATCAACTAATGGATTCACTTTTTTTCTTTTGACAGATTCAGCTGCTATTTCCTTGCCTTCAGACTTTCTATCGTCTGCATGATCTGCCATTTTGGCATCTGATTGTCTTCTATTTATATGCAATCCTTCCATTTGTTTGAAAGAAACTTCGCATGATGATTTATCCAAACTAGTTTCTGCATCAGATTTCTTGGCCACCAAACAACTCGTAAGCTCTTGCTGGTTCACTAACTCGGTGCCTCTCTGAATACTGTGTCCAGCCTTACATGTGCTTTCAGTGATAGTCTCTTCCACATTGGATAGCAGAGGACCCACATTCTTTCCTATATTCACCTGTTGGTGACTATTTGCAGCTGACTGAGACACATTCTTAATATTCTTCTCTTTTACCTGACCAACTTCAGAACTATCCTTCATAACACCATTGTTATAGTTCAACTGCTTTGTGTTCTTTACACCAACTATCTGCTTCGCTTGTTTTCTTTTGACAAATTCTGCTATTGTTTCTTCAACTTCAGACTCTCTATCTTCTACAGGATGTGCCAGCTTAGTGTTGGATTGACTTTTACTTGTATGTGATTCTTCCATTTGTTTGGAAGAAACTTTGCAAGATGATTTATCCAAACTAGTTGCTCCATCACCTTTCTTGCTCAACAAACTCCTTGTAACACTTTGGCGTTTCACTAACTTGGTGTCTCCCTTGATAACACCATCTTCCACATTGGCTAGTAGAGCGCACACAATATTTCCCAGATCCACTTGTAGGTGACCATTTGTATTCGACTGACGCATATTCGTAAGGCTCTGTTCTTTAACCTGAACAGCTTGACAGCTTTCCTTCTCTATACCATTGTCATAGTTTATCTTCTCTTCCTTTGCATCATCTGATCGCTTCACTTGTTTTCTTTTGGAACTGTTATCCTTGTTTTTCTGATCTAAAACAAATATATCAGCAGTCTCCTTCGCCGTTTCCTTCTGCCCATTATTTGGCTTTTCAGACTCTGGGAGGCGCAAATTGTTCCCCAATTTCGTCTGATCAGTTTTTCGTAGGACCGCTTGTTGTACAGTTGAGTTTAGATCTTGACCCTTTCTACTAGGTGTGGTGGGTTTAGTCTTACCAGGATCACAGAACTCACAGGACCACTTAATTGTTTCTTCAAAAATGGATGGGTTAAGAACACAATACCTAAAGCACGAAATTAAAAGATCAGAAGATTCAAAGCGACAGCCAAAGAAGAGCTATGGTTGATTCTCAAATAAAAATGTTGATGTGACAACACGAGATTAGCTAGGAAATACCTCTTACTCTAGAATTTCTCAATTTTTATTTTACAACCCACTACTTTTACCTATGATGCTCAGACTCGGATACTTTTACCTATGATGCTCAGACTCGGATACGAGTATCAGTCACGGACACGGATCCGATTTTCTGGCCCTTGAACTTTTAAAATCAAGGACATGGGTACATGGATCCGTGAGTTGGTTCTAGACTTGTCATATTTCATAAGAAGCTATCTAAAACAGTGTAAATGGTCATTAAAAAACATGTTCATTAGTTAAATATGTATATTCTACCCATAAAAATAAAAAATAAATCTACAGCTCTCCTACTCCTCCGGGCTGGTCTCCTATTTACAAATAAAATCTCATTTATTTACTTAGACAACAACTGTTTCCTATTACTATTTTCTATGCAAACTTCATTTTTTACTGACTTTACTCTTCTAGAGTCTACACCTTAGGCCCTTCATCTTTTTTAACCCACTACAGCGAGTTTAGTTTCCTTCATGTTGTTTGATCTCTGCAACGAAATTTTATATCTTTTATTATTCTCTGGACCGGTAGTCCTTGCCTGACTAACTACATGCTCTAAATCTTCATTTAAGTTTACTTTCCACCTCATTTCATTCTTCATCTTCTAGCTCAGCCGCTTCATGAATTTAATCGTCATCTTCTACCTGAACCGCTTCGTTTGGTTCTTCATTTTCTGGTCTGATGAATAATGAAATGAAGTGGAAAGTAAACTTAAATGGAGGTTTTGAGCGCATAGAGCTAGTCAGGCAAGAACCACCGGTCCAGAAAATAATAAAAGAAATAAAATTTCGTTGCAATAGGTCAAAGAAAATGAAGGAACCTAAACTCGTTGTAATGGGTTAAGAAAGATGAAGGGGCCTAAGGTATAGACTAGGGATGGCAATGGATGGCGGATCCGCAAGATCCGACCCCGATGGATCGGATTTGGATCCCATTTTTCTAGACCCGTTGGATCCGGGTCGGATATGGATCCACTAATTTATAAACGGATATGGATATGGATTCTCTTACTCAGACCCGCATCGATCCGACCCGTGGATCCATTTTGATTATAAAATCATACGAAAAAAATGTCAGGGGTCCTTGTTTCATCATTTAGAAAAATCACAAAAACCCTTCACTCTCTAGTTTTCCATTTCCCCCCTTCTGCCTCTGCCTCTGTCATCAGAGCCATCTACACTTCATATCTAAAACCACCTTAGCCGTCCCAATCGACAACCGCCAGTCACCGCACATTCGATCGCAGACAACCACAACCTC
This sequence comes from Heliosperma pusillum, assembly GCA_022085475.1. Classification (NCBI taxonomy): domain Eukaryota; kingdom Viridiplantae; phylum Streptophyta; class Magnoliopsida; order Caryophyllales; family Caryophyllaceae; genus Heliosperma; species Heliosperma pusillum. The sequence goes on from JAIUZE010002162.1 coordinate 12,793, forward strand.
TCATTCTCCACTTCGCTCAGATCCCATCTTGACAACTAGAAGCCGCATTCGCACTAAAGCCACCACTGTTTTGTCTCCCTTATGATAACCACATCTATATGTGAGATAAATAGTCACCGTTTGCCCAAACCTTCCTACTCTATTAGGCATACTCCTTACTAGATTTATTAGGGGTTGTTTTGGTATTTCATTAATGAAATTTAAAATCTGAAAATTTTAGATCTAATGATTTTATCTTCTCTTGGTATCTCTTAGGTATTTTTTTTTTTTTGATTTGGGTTGACTATGGATTGCTTGATAATTACACTATGTACAATTTGGTTGCACGTAATTGCTATGCTACTAACTACTCTTCCTTTTTTTTCTCGGAAAATGGTTAGCAATGGTGTTGTAGATTATGCTTCCATTACTAAATTTATATGAGGGTTGGAAACCTGGACCCTCAAGAAACCGGATCCGACCCCTGGATCTGGATCTCACATATTTGGACCCGTTGGATCTGGATCGGATCTGGGTCCAGTGTATGCAAAGCGGAGATCTGGATCTGGATCCAGCGGTCCAGATCCGGCCCGTTGCCATCCCTGGTATTGTAGACTCTAGAAGAGTAAAGTCATCAAAAAATGAATTTTGCATTGAAAATAGTAATAGGAAACGGTTGTTGTCTAAGTAAATAAATGAGATGGTATTTGTAAATAGGAGACCAAGCCCCGAGGAGTAGAGTTGTAGAAATTTTTTGTGTAAAATGTACAAATATAAAAATTGAACATGATTTTTAATGCCCAATTACACTATTTTAGATAGCTTAATATGGAATATGCCGAGTCAGAACTAGCTCACGGATCCTCGTGCCCGAGTCCATAATTTTAAGAGTTGAAGGGTCGGACACCAGGATTCGTGTACGTGACGGCCAAACCAACTTAAGTGGTTAACCATGAACTTATCCTCTTAAAAAACCACTCGGACCTTCTCCATAATCACCTTCTCCATAATCACTTTCTCCATAATCACCTCATTTTGAAGTCGATTCTATCGGGCAACATATTGACTGTAACTTACGCATCTCCACCACAGTCATCTTTTGAACATGATGTTCCACGGCCAACATTTGGAGTCATACAATCCGCTTCTCTTCCCCCATTTCTCCTCACTTCAGTAAAGTTGGAGAGAAACGGAGGACAAGCAAATGGAGAGATACATTTTCAATCCTAGCAAACAAATTACAATCTCTAAACATAGGAAAAATTTATCTCCCCACTTCCCCATCACCTTCCCTCCTACTGTAGATTCAAACAAAGCCTTATACTCTGTTTATACTAGGAGAGAGAAAAGGGTAAAGGGACTAGATGGGAGATGTATAGGGCAATAGCATGTATTCATTTTCCTTCCAAATCTTTCCATGTTGGAAGGATTTTGATTAGCATTGAAGCACGGAAAGACAAATCATTCTATTATCTCCAACTCAACTTGTTAACCATACAAGGAATATTGTCCACAGCCCTTCCTTTCCTCTCCTCCGCTTTCCTCCAAATCCCTAATGGGATACACCCAAACAAAGGGAATTGTCCATCAAATGCCTATTAGATTTTATACTTTCTTAACCAACCCACTAACATACTCCCAAACAAGTAGTAGTCGCGCATAGAGTAACTAGCGGTCGATTTAAAATACTAGTAAAGCAGAAAAATGTAATAACAATATAAAATAAACAAATAACTAATGATAGCAAAAAAAAAAATTAGCAAAGTAGCCAAACCAATTGACGATAAAAAGCGGTCGGATATAGCCAGCATCATCCCAAATGCTACTTTGGAATGACCTTAAATGATAATTGCATCAAGAATTCCAACGAATGAACGCGGACTACTTAGTAAGCTATTTTGTTTTAGTCCATCACAATCCAAAACCAAAGAATAACAAATCTTTGGGCGCTCTGAGGATGGAGAAAGAATGGCTACACATGTAACAAGACAAAAAAAAATAGCATATTAGAGTAAATGCAAGACATACCGATGAGCAGCCACATTCTGACATTGCACACAGTGAGTAAGAAGCTTCAAGTAACCTTCGTCACCACAAATCTGACAGATAGTCATCTGAAGAGAAGAAAAAAAAGAGATGAATGTCAATTTACGCCTACCAAAATAGGGAGCAATCCCTTGAAAAGAACGGCAAACAGGAGACCGAACGGCTGCAGGAAACCTCGAGAACAAAGACCAGCCTAAACCAAATAAAAGATTGTAGATAACCCTAAGTAATCCCGCAAGACACCAATAACTTAGAAGGTAATCCTCGGCCCAAAACAAGATAAACTATCCAACAACTAGAACTTTGACATTTTAATGCACCATTTTGCCTTTTCTGAGAAGAAATCTCTAAATATATATCTTGTAAGAGTAGGTAGAGCTGTAAACAAGCCCGATCATCCGAGCTCGCGCTCGACACAGAATTAATGGACAGGAATCTCGACTTTGAATTCTCAACATAAAATTGAAAATATATTAATATTACAGTATAAAAATTACAAAAAGAAATTATAAACGAGCCCAAATTCGCTTTTGAACCAAGCTCAAAGCTTGGGGTCGGCTAAGATTTAGGCGGGCTAGGCTCGAGCTAGCTCGGTTGGACCAAGCACAAGCCGCCTGGGTTAATTTCGAGGGCTCTACGAGCCGGCTCACATCATATACAACACTAAGAGAAGATAGCATCAAAACGGACACGGACACGAAGATGTGACAGCATACCATAAAATGTAGGACACGAGAGCATGTATTCTAAATTTAATAAAATATATAATAATTTATATAGTTATAGAAGAACAATATAATTTTTGATCAAGTATTTACTATTATATTTCAAAATCAAATTATACCGTACATGCTAATTACCTGAAACCTAACGATACGAATAACGATAACCCACATTCCAACATAAACAAAAATAAAATTTTGTATGTAAAAGATAAACCATATTTTTATCATAAAAAGTCTTTATATTACATCAACTGATATTTGTTGAATTTAAGAGAGATTTGTTGAATTTAAGTGTCCTCCTATGGCAAGAAATATCATAACTTTAAAAATATTTATTATTTAAAAAAAGGAATATCCTAACTTTAAAATATTATTAAAAAATTTGACAAAATGCTAAGTGTTGACACACATCTCCGAGTGACGCAAACACGCTAGGTGGTAGAAGTTTCCTTGCTTCTAAGGTTGCTAGACAATACTTCTCCTCAAAACGATGTGTTATTAGGTACACCAATATACCATATCCAAACTTACGTTCTTCAAACTTCTATTTTTCTCTTGGACACTTCCTTACTTACGACAATTAAGCAACAACCAATACTCAGGAATTTATAAAAGAAAGTGACTAGGGAAGGTCGTGGTTGTGTTGGTTGTGGTTAGTCATAATGTTAGGTGGTGGTTTCGAGGTGGTGAAAGGGGATGGTCTGACTCGGTTTAAATTTGAAAAGACAATGACTTACACGGTGACTTTCAATCGAAGTTTTAGATAGCAAATGAGGTTGGTTTGTAGTGTTCATGTACTCGTTGGAAAGATGGGGAGTACATGGTTTCCAGAGGTTGTTATCACGGTTTTCAAAGTTAGCCTTATGTGGGGTCGATTGGTGTGTAAAGTAAGCCTAGTCAAAGAGGGTTGTTGGAAGTTTGGGTATACAACTGATGGTCAAAGGGTCTTTCGTTGGTCTTTCAATGGGAATAAGATGTTTTGTTTTGTATATTCATGGTATTTAGGCAGAGAGGAGTGAAGGTAGATCGTAGTTGGTGCTATTTGTGGTGATTGTTGGTTACAGGTGGTGTTTCGAGGAGAGTGCAAGTAGGTTCTCACATGCGAGACACTTAAGTGACCGAAAATGATTTAAGTCGTCGGAATCCAGTCAAAATGTCGTGTTCGACAAAAAAAAATTATTAAAGATTGTGTTTGACAAAAAAAAATTATAGGTGTTGTTTCGCAAAAAAAAAAAAGTTTTTTAAAAGTTGTGTTTGACAAAAAAAACCCCAAAGAAGAACTCAATTTTTGAGCCTTTCATATCCAAAATTATTATTCCTACTTTTTTTGCCTTAAGATTCATCCCACTAATATTACTCTTATAATTTGCACTTACATTTGATCGCCTTAACCTCGCTTTTATGAGGTTTGCCTCAATTTCAAATTTCAACTTTCTTTTGGTAAGTCACAATCAACATGATATACTCAACCTTTATACACCATAAGAAATGAACTTGTTAATCTCGTCCATTTCTCCATAAATACTGCAAAGAGAAAAGGTCTACGAGCCAACTGCAATAAAGTAATATGACTCTTGTCTTCTCGTCAATAGTACATTTGTTCACTTTGAAATTAACTCGAATTCATACATGTCAAAGTTGATATATTCTTAGCAAACAAGTTTCTTTATTAAGACCCATCATAATTCATAATACTTCACTTTGTACTTTATTGTACGTCTTCTCTAACAACAACAACAACAACGCCTCAGTCCCAACATTGTGATGTTTGTTTGGAGTCGGCAAACACGAATCATTAACCGAATCTGATTTCCAACAAAGTCTAATCTAAATGTAAAAATTGAGATAAAAGCGGCAAAATAGGTTTGTAAATTCCAATAAGAGTATAAACAAATTAAAGTGGTCCATGAGTCCATTATATATGTTGAGTCCATGAGTCATATTCTCAACCACATATTTGCTAAGATGAGAGAGAGAGTATAACTCTAATGCTATACTAGTGTTACTTCAACCACGAAAAATGTACCTCTGATTTCGAATATAAAAGAATGGAATTTGTGTGATTTTCAATGTTTTACGAGTGTGACTCTTATGCTTTACGAGTGTGACTCTTATGCTATACGAGTGTAACTCTAAGCTTTACAACTGCAACTATAGTTCTTTTTAGGTCATTTCTAATATAAAAATTTATATTTATATTTTGACACTTTTTTAATATGCAAGTTCAGTACTTTCTCAGTGTGACTATTATGCTTTAAGAGCATAACTCTATGCTTTAGGGCTCACCTGGATTGTGAGTAACTATTACTCCAGTAATATAGCTTAAATGAACTAAAAATAGAGGGAAGTAGTGGGAGTTAGGAGATAGAAATAAGGGAAGATAGTGTAATAGCCCCTCCATTAAGGGAATGATAGTTACATACCTCCCACACATGTAATGCATTACCTCCCTATGGAGGTAATCATTCCTCCCTCCCCTCCTTTTTCCACCCTCCACAACCACCACAAGTCCACAAACCACCAATCTTCTCTAATTTGTTCTTGTTTTAGCCTCTATTACTCCTGTAATAATTACTTCAAATCCAAGCGAGCTCTTAGAGATGTAACTTTAGTCAGTTTTTAGGCCATTTCCGATATAAAAACTTATATTTGTATTTTGACACTTTTATATGTAAAATCATTGTTTTGTGAGTGTAACACTTATGGTTTATGAGTGTAACTCCACCGCTTTACAAGTGTAACTTTGGCCATTCATGGTGTACATTCAGAGTGTAACACCTTTATAGTGTAACTTTAGTAGAGGGGAAGTGTTACTCTGATAGGGGAGAAGTGTAACTCTAACCAATCCACCACCGCCAACACACCCACCCCACCAAATCTAACACCTACCCACCACCCCACTTATTGGTGTCTCTGATGCTCTTCGCCACATGTGGTCAAACCACCTTAAACGGTTTTATCTCATCCTACCTGCAATTACACAAGACCTACTTTCTCCTTTGTCCTGACCCCTCGTTTCGCAACCTAGGATGAAAACTTTCATCCTTTGACCCCAAATCTAGCGAAGCATACGCATCTCAGCTACCTTCCTTCCGTACCTTTCTCTTGTGCATGTCCATTTTCTACCGCCCAAACACTACCATATAAAAGTGCATACCTAATAGCCGTGCGATAAAATTTGACCTTTAAACTATAAGGTACACCCCGGTCACATAGAAAACATAAAAATCTGGTGACACTTTTCCACTTGAACCATCATTTCAACCATCGTGCTCATTGAACCTCCTCCCTACCTTCATTACCCCTAAATCTACACTCCAAATATTTTGTCTTCTTTATGGTCAGCATAAAGCCCCTAAATTCAAAAGTCTGTCTCCAAAGCTATATTTTCTTTCAAACCTTTGTCTCATCAATGAGCACAATATCGTCTCAAACATCGTGCACCATGGAACCTCGCCTTGAATTGATCCTGCCAATCCGTCCATAACTATAGCAAAGACCAAGGACTAAGAGGAGAACCTTCACGTACACCAATTGTAATGAAGAACTTTTCCGTCCGTATACTCAGTGGTACACCCTCATACATCTCCTTTATAAGATCAAATATATTATCATGATACCTCTTTCTTTGCTATCATACGCCTTATCTAATACAATCAATAAACAGAATATGCAAATCTTTTTTCTTGTCTAGATAGTTCTCCATTGTTTGTCTCATAAGATAGAACACCTCTATTGTCCATATTCTGGGCATAAATCCAAATATTTTCTCATATTTCTACACCTTTCCTAAGTCTTTGTTCAATTACTTTTTCCCATAACTCCATTGCATGACTCATCAATTTAATCCCACATCAATTGGTAAAAGTCTAAAACATCACACTTATTCTTAAACAAATTTTCTCTAACTCAAATACAATTCCTAAGCAAATTTTGATCGAAGCTAATCATTAGTATCATAAGATACGTTATGTACATGCTCTCAATCGATCACACGTAAAGCCAAATTTTGCTCCTAGATCTTCTTGCACTTTCTAAGTCTCTTTTCAATCCCCTGTTTTTGTAATTACATAATGTGACCCATTAACATTATCATACAACAATTATCACATTTTTGGATATTACCTTTATTCTTACACTAAAATATAGTACTCATTCAATCTTCCCCCACAACAATGGCATCTTATCATCCAATTCTTGTAAAGAAAATTGTTAGGAATATGATTATATTCTCCTAAAAAAACACCTCGAGACTTTTAATTCAATTATTCTCCGCAAAACACTTCCACAATTTTCTCTTAGACTAAACCCACTTTCTCAAAAATCATGCATCATAATCTTATAAAGGGAGTGTTATCATCACATATCAATGCAATTTATGAGGCCCTTTAACAAACATTTCCTTACTTAAAATAAAACTAGATTTTGGCACATAATCCATTCCAAAGTCAAAGAAAAGGTTCCCTTTAGATATCTCGATAAAGGCACACCGAGAACACATGGCATATACATTTAAACCTACATGCAATATGAGAAATTAAGGTCCTTCATTAGTTAAGTTAGCTTTAATTTCTACAATCACCGTTATACCACCACCTACAAAGGCTATTTCACTCAATTTCAAGAACTCTAATTCCCGAAGAAACTCTTACTACTCCCACACCCGACATCACAACTTCCTTAAAAATCAAGTTTACTCACTAAGACCCATAGCCATCCACCAACATACCCTTACCCTTTATTTAGATATGAAAAGAGGAAGACGGGGTAGCAAAGGAGAACGAAGAGGGGAGAAAGGAATAAATGATATAATTTCCTTCCAAATCTGTCCACTAGGTGGAAGAATTATAATTTCTTCTATAAGATGAAAATAGAAGTACCTATTGTCACACCCTCCATTTCCTGCCAATCCTACCTCTCCAAATCCCTCCAAACAACGGGTTATAATATAAACGGTTAGGCAAACTATATTTAAACATTTGAAATTACATTTGCTTTATATTGTGACGGGAAAATAAAGCAAGTGTAAACTATTGACTGGTACGGAGGGAGTAATAGCTAAAAACATGTACCGTCATTTATAAACGAAAACGGATGAAAGAGGGGCCAAATTAATCTTCACCCCCAAATCTTTAACATATTTGAGGGTTTTAATTGCCAAAATTGGACAAAACTAGACACAAAAACTAAAATACCCAACATTAACAATGTAAAACAATGATTGCATGTCACATTATAAACGTGATAAAAAAGAAACCCACGTCAAAATTGGAAAAAGACAGTTAATTTCATCAAAATCATAAAATTCAAACATTCAGAAATCAACAAAAGGGCTGAATTGAAACGACAATATGAAAGCGATATACAAAAAATACGTAAATTTACTTACCGTTGAAAGGGATACATATAACGGAGTAAAATCAACCAAGAAAAATGTAGGGAAATTTATAAGAGAGTTGGAGAAGAATTGGAGAAGGTAAAAAACGGATGCTTTGGTTTTGTTTAATGGTGTTCAAAGTAACTGCTGCTATTAATTGAGGTGGCGATTATCGAACTAAGGTTCTCTTTTTATTGATAATTACGTGCCTTTAATTCATGTTTGGCTCTATGACGTATATCTGTCCTTTTCCCCAAATTCCAACTAATAGATTTTTTTTTTTTCAAGTCGAAGATAACCTAGGTCACAAATTCTCATTTGTGACGGACACTATCCATCGCAAGCTTAAGACGGATACCATATTCTCTCACAAAATACCCATCAAGGGTGAGTGGAGAAGCACATGGGGGTGCCCACCTTGTCCCCTCTACCCATTTCCTCTCACAAAATACCCGTCGCAAGATCCGATCCGTCGCAAGCAAGACCTACTGAACCTAGGTAAGCTGGCAGCTATTGCGGGGTAAACCATGTATATTAGGTCAATCACTTTTTTAAAAGGTAATGAAATCGAAATTTATAAAAACACATCTCAAGTCATATGACTCTCATAGGATTACTGTTGCTTAGCTTTGAACTTGAGATCTATGAAAAATTCACTCGAAAAGTTTGTAAATAATTTTAAAAGTAGGTGAAGTTTTGTTATTTTAGATGGTATGTTATAATACACAAATTCTTGTTTACAACCGTCGCATATGCGACGAGTTAAGTGTAACCAATTTTTGATAAATAGTGATCATTTATTAATAAACAGTAACCATCTTTTATGACTTGAAAATGACATTTATTATCAAGGTAGCCACTATTTAACAAAAAGTTGTCACATTTTGCAAAAAAGTGGGGAATGAGCCCGTCGCATAGGAGAGTTACTAGTTATAATATCATAAATATGCGAAACATTCAATATATAAGCATTAAATAATTATTACTAAAAAAATTCAACATAATTCAACCCTTGAAAAATCAAAATTATGATAGTTAACCTATTTTCGAAACTAAAACCTTTGAGGTTAGGGTATAAGTTGACATGTTAAAAGATCATTAAACCTGGAAAATTGATTGAAACGCGTACGAAAATCACCTGGGAATTAGGGATAGCAGTTTCACCTGCACCCGACCAAAAACCGATCCACCTGATACTAAAAGATGGATGAAAACCCGACTTAAATGGATGTCGAATGGATGATGGATGAAACGGTTGACGGATGGGTGATGGGTTGGATGAATAAATTTCACTCGTCATCCATCCACCACCCGATTTTATTATTTTTTATTTTAAAAATATATATTTATAATACAGATATAAAATAATCATTTTTTCTAATTTTTCTACTCTCAATATATATAGCTGTGATAGTACACGCTAAAAAGTTAGACAAAATAATAATCTAACTTTCTTTTTATCTATAAATATAATTAAAAGACAAATTATATAAATTACTTATGTGTGTTGTACACTACCACAAATAGGCAAATCCTATGTGGCGGTAAGCTATGAAACTTTTGTTACTTATCTCTTGCACAAACAGAAAAAAAAAGGTAAAAGACAATCGAAAAGTTTTACGGATCAAGAATTTAATCTCCCTCTTCAATATACTTCTTCAATTTTCATTAATCTCTCTTGTAAAGTCTTATTCAATGACTCTTAAATTTTCATTAACGCACACAACTTCATCTCCCTATAACCATTTAAAAAGTCATGGTATTAAATCACTTGGTGGTATTCTTTTTTTCTCTTGTAAGCTGTATTTTTTATCTTTTTTATTAACTTTGTATATTTAAGTAATGTATGTAATTGAGCTTTCTTTGTTAACTTCATGCAGAGAGACATTTGTGTGCAATATTGATGATCAAGACTTGGCCGACGCCATTATTGCTGGTTGCCGAAGAAGCCATGCCCAGTGACTCAATGTATGAGTGCTGATCATTGATATAGAAGTAAATCTTAGTCTTTTCATTTTGAGTTGAGATATGTTAAGAGCATTGGGTAATGTTTGAAAGGAAAAAAAATAAAGAATCGAATATCCAATAGAATTTATTAGTGGAATACATGGTACTACTATAGTACTATACATCATTTACACCTTTTTCAAAACGTTGTCGTGCTCTATTAGCAAGTTGTATAAGTATCTAGACGGTGGAAGTCGGAGGTCGTGCTCAGTTTCGACGCTATCATCGCATCATCCTAATCAAGCGAAGATTGGTTCGTCGAGGGATTTAGCCACTCAGTAGAAGAGGGAATTTTAGGACTCATTTTTGGTCTAACGAATCTCACGCTTACTTGCACTAGTCGTTTCCCCGAGCGCGTTGCGCGCGGGACCCCGATTTTGTGTAAATGTTGCTACTATAAATAATTTAGACCACACACACAAATGAATTTAGACTGCACAAAACACACTACCCCACATCTAAAAAAGAAAATAGGGAATAAAACATGAATAACCGAAAAAGGAAATATGGAAGAATACCATGAATATGAGGGAGTATTATTTTTCCTACTTGAAAATAAATTATCTTGCCATAGTTTTTGAATCATTACATGTGTTTAAAAAAATCACTTGCCTTTAAAATTTTAGCGAGAAATAAAGCATACAATATACAAAATGGTGATGAAACTAAACCAATTTCAAATATTTTTGAATAAACTATCTTTAATATCATATTTAAGATTATTAAGTTCTCTCTTCCTCTCCTTTCTCACACTCCACGTGTTCTTTCTCCACCTCCTCTTCATCATCATCTTTCTCCTTCACCTACACCTCATGTTTTCCCATCCCCTTTTTCTTGGCGTTGCCACCGCCTCTTTCTCATCCTCCTCCCCCTTTTACTCTCTCCCCCTGATTTCATGTTCCTTCTCAGTTCTCGTATTCCCTTTTATTGTTGCTTACCCCTTCTCTTCCTCATTCCAATTACTTTCCCACTACACGTTCTCCTTCTTCTTCCAGATCCTCTTTCTCTCCTCCTCCTCCTCCCGTTATTTCCTTCTCTCATTTCCCTTCGCCATGATCGCTAGTTCATCCAATTCCGCTCCTCTCTTCTCATTCACGTCTCTCGTCACATCCTCCTCCTCTTTGTCCTCTTCACCTCCCCCTTGATTATATTTTCCTCCATATTTCCTTCCCTTTCCCTCCACCCTATGTTTTCCTCCACGATTGCCTTTTTCTCCTTCGTTTACTTTATTTATCTCATCCTCTCCCTCTTTATCTACTTATCTTTCTCATTCATTTATGCATCCTTTTTTTTATTTCCCATTCTATTTTCCTCGAATTAAACCCAAGAAATCACCTACTTACGAATCATATCATGTTTATTGCAAAATTTCTCCTAACCATCCTTCATATGCATTTTTCCTTTCTCACTGATGCCATGACATACCATATATCATGTGTTTTGTCTCTTAACATGGTATATTTTTCGTTTCCATGTAGGTGAATCGGGAAAGCATTCGGGATCAACTACATATACCCCAGGGTCAAGTATATTAGTTACATTATAACTTCTTTTATCCAACTATTTTGTTTAGCCTTCTTTTATTCTTAGTAAATGATATTTTAACGAAGATAAACAAATATTGGAACAGAGAAGTATAATATATGATTAATTCGTATGTTGTATATGTAATTTAAAACGTTCATATCATATACACACAAAAAATCTTCCCCCTTTAATTCCTTTTTCCCTTTCCCTTTCCCTTTCCCCAATTACCTCTCTCCCCCTTTCGATGCCCCTTCCTCGTCTTTATCTTTTTTTTTCCTCCCACACCTTATATTTCCCTTGTCTATTACTTTTTTGCATTGACTATTCCTCTTTCACAACTTCCCTCATCTCTCTCCCAACAATTCTTGTGCTCCTCACTTTCCGCTCTGGTGCCGCTTTCTCACTTTTCTCCTCTTTATAATATGGTCTTTTGTTCCGCTCCACTTTCTCCTTCATATTTTCACATCCTCTTTCTCTTCTTTTCTTTATCCCCTTAATTCCTTCTATCTTCCCCCTTCGCCGCCAGAACTTGCTCTTCCCATTTCCTCTTCTCTTCTTCTTTCTCCCTTTTCAATTCATCATTATCGCCTATTTCCGACCTCCCCGTGTTGTTATTCCTCCTCGTTCTAGTCTTGCATTGGTATCCTCTCCTGATTGTTGTTAATTCCCTCATGCACTCTCCTCCTTCTACTAATGCTTAATGTCTTTTCATTACTGCTTTTATTCCGGTGTTTTGCCTCTCATCTCTGCCTCCTTGTCCTTCACCACCTTCCCCTTCTCCTCCTCGTAATATTCCTCTTCCCCTTATATTTCCCTACATCCTCATCTCAAATCTCTCTTCTCCTTCTCGTCCTCCTTCCCTTTCATTATCCCCTCCACTTCCTCTTCTGACCTTCCATATCTCCATCCTCCTCCTGTTTACCTCCTCCGCAACTTTTTTCTCCTCTTATCAGTACTTTAGCTATTCCATGACATTAGTTCTTTGGTTGTGTATCAAGGTAAATGCATTGTATTTTTGTTTGCAAATTTAAATGTTGTAGTTGAACCGCAAATCTGCTAATTAGTTTAGAGTTACACGTCAAGCGAAGAGTTGAATTATAATGATTAATTTAGATAAGCATGACACACAATTTCTTTAGATTAAAAGTAGCGTAAACTAATAGGTATGAATTAGAAAATCACACAGTTTGGGACGGATGATAGTGGGAGAGCTGGTGTGTAATTGAAGAGATCAGAAGGTGAAACAAAGGGCGATAATTCTTAAGCAAATGAAATACAATAGTTTTGCCAACTTTCCATGATATTCTTAAGAAAACCAAATTTACGAGAGAAGAAGATTGGTGAACTCACATGAATCATTTCATTTATGCAAGCACTGTAATGTTGTCTTATATGCAACTTGATTGTGAGTATCAATCACATAAGTGTTATTTGTTACTCCCTTTGCCCAATCATTTGGTGGATTTTTTTTTATTCTCTGTGAGTATTATTTTAACAAAGACAAACAAATGATTGGAACGGAGAGAGTATATTACAATTTACAACTCATTATAATATAAAGTCAGATGCAACCATGAGCATCGACACAACAACAAAACAATGGGCATACACGCAGAAAGATTTCTAGCCATTGATCATCTCCAATGAACCCCACTGCTTATCGAGGAGACTTACAACCAACCTGAAATCGAGAACCTGAAATACGAGAATCCAACATTTTTCAAAGTTATCAAATAACCCATGTAAAGAAAAGCTTTAAAGCCATAGAATTTCTCTTAAGAAAAGCTTAAGGTGAACTTCTAGCTTATAAATTTATAATTATTCAATTTCCCTTTGCTATCAATAAAATCATGCCTAAAACGTTAAATACTCGTAGACAATAAATCCAGAACCTGAGATACGAGAATCCAACATTTTTCAAAGTTATCAAATAACCCATGTAAAGAAAAGCAGTAAAGCCATAGAATTTCTCTTAAGAAAAGCTTAAGGTGCACTTCTAGTTTACAAGTTTATAATCATTCCATTTTCCTTTGCTATCAATAAAATCAAGCCTAAAACGCTAAATACTCGTGGACGCAAAATAAAAAATCAACTAAATCACTTAAAATTAAGTAAAGTAAGAAGATTATAAAAACAGACATAAACTCACACAAGACGCACACATACAAAGCGGGAATAAGCTCCCGCTTAAGATAATTTGTTATGCCTATAATCATAGGGGACGCCTGTTTGTTATAGAATATAGATGGATTAGTGGATAATAAAACAACATTAGCCTGGACTGAGGTTAATATAATCTAATGCTGCTTTGCTATCAATAAAGTAAGAAGATTATAAAAACAAACACAAACCCACACAAGACGCACACACACAAAGCGGGAATAGGCTCCCGCGTGTTATAATTTTTTATGCCTATAATCATAGGGTACGTCTGTTTGTTATAGAATATAGACGGATTAGTGGATAATAAAACAACATTAGCCTGGAGTGAGGTTAATATAATCTAATCCTGCTTTTTTTAAGGTCGTGGATGTTTAATCGTAAATAGTAACGGGGGACCTTTAAGTACCCTTGATTATCGAATCACATGAAAGTTCGCCATTTATTATTTATACTAATCCAACATGATCTGTTAGGTTTAAGCACATTGTCCTAATTAATACACATTTAATCTGGTTTAAGAAAGATAATTCTGCTGTTGGAAATTAGAGTCCATCTTTTAATTAAGATGATAATTTCATATTTCTCAGTGGTAAACTGGTAATACAAATTTTTATGTTGTATGTCTTCAGGTCCTAGATGGTGGGTAAGTTGTACTAATAATTATCATTTATTTTTCCAACTACGTAACTAACTGAAAAGCTAATTTAATGCGACCTTATCATTGTCAAGAAATGCCATGTTGATCCCCCTAAATATGACGCAGCTACCAGTAAGGTAAGTTTAGTTTACATTATGCAACAGCCGCAGGTTTCGGTTTCGGGGAGCTGAGGCAAGAAGATGCATAAGTTAGACAAGAAACAGTACCTGAAATTCGCGGCTAGGCTAGAAACACAACCTGAAATTCGCAATAGAAAGGCAATTTGTAAGATATTCTATCACTGTTTTGGGGAAAAGAAAACATTTTTGAGCTATTTAGACATAGAAAAGCTAATAAGTTGGTTTACGGATCTGAGCGTGGAGAAGTAATATAAATCCGACCTCTACCTTGTTGCCGCCTCGAACGTTAAACCATTAACCCCAACAACCGCTTTTATAGAATTACCAAAGTTTTAAAATTATAATGTTGTAACGGAGGCGTCCCGTTACCCGACGGTTAGTTGATTAGGGTGAAAAAGAACAAAAATATAGCGAATAACAAATAAAGATGACACACAAATATACGTGGTTCACCAGTAAAATAACTTGCTACGTCCACCCGGAAGGATAGCAAATTTTACTATTGTGGAGATAATAGTACAACAGTAGACTGATACACACGCGCTATATATGAGCCAAAAGTGTACCCTATTCTACCAACAAATATAGTAATCTCAAATAGACAAAAGAGACTACTCTGCCGAGATGAAAGACAAACGATCTTGAGGCCAGCAAGATCCGAACAAACTCCTTCTATCTCCAAATCCAGAAGAACGACAATCTACTTGAGCCCGGAACAAACTGAAGCTTCCTCCCAAAGGGAACCTCGCAAATCGACTCTCATAAGATTGTGCTCATAAATATTATCTCCACCTCCTTCTTTTAATTTCTAGGCTAATATTAGGGTCTTTATATAAATTTATTCCACCCTAAAATAAGAGACCTAGATCAATTAGGAAACAAAGACAATTAGGAAATTAAATAACAATTTCCTAAAGCAACACTAATAGGAAACAAAGACAATTAAGAAATTAATTAATAATTTCCTAAACAAAGACAATTACAAAATTTCCTATTTTCTTCTTGTCTTAACTTAATCGGTCTTTGACACAAATTCAAGGCATAAATTCCTAACATATAAGAATCTAAAAGTTTAAACACCTGTAGAGAAAGTAAGTTACGACCTTACCTCCAGATCACGCGGACCAGTATGCCAAAGCAAAATTCAAGTTGTACGACCTAAAAAGATGCTGGATAACAATTAAGAACAAAGGGAATGAGTATTAGAAGGCGGGGCTCAACACAAAGGTTACCGAATACACGCTATTGATACAAGCTACTGGATAGGCCATGTTGCTACTAATCACGTGTAAAAGAGTCCCAAAAGCGGACATTTCTACAGAAGTTCAAGTCACAAGCATATCTTTGGCACTTTGACCACCTACATATACCCCACAAACCCCATATATCCTACCATCATCGACCAAATACAAATGAACTATAAGCACATACTGCCCAAACGACCACAGTCCAAGCGCCTACTCTCACTTGCCACTAAATACACAAACGGAAACTATAAACGAAAGAAATAAAATAAGATTAGAATAATGAGAAGGGGAAATTAAATAAGTAAAATTGAATTGAAAGTGAGTATGGGTAATTATTCGGTAATGAAAACCTAACCTCATAAAATAAGAGATGTCAAAAAACATAAGAATCAACAGGGTATCCTCCTACCTGAAAAATCCAAAGAAATGGATGTAAGAACCAACAAAGACGAGAGGAAATGAGACAGTGATAGGAGGGAAAATAATAACTGGCCTAGAGAGGCTGATCAAATGAGTGGCAAGGAGGAGTAGGTTGAAAGACGTGGGTGAACAAGCCGATAGCGAAATACGCCTGTAAAATTAAACGACCACAATTAAATCAAGTCAAAATGATATAGGCCTCAATTAATCCGGAAACTCATGAAAAACAACTTCATCGACCTCCATTTCACTCGTGAAAAACAGAAGAAGGTTGATAAGGAAAGCCTAAAAGAAAGAGACTGAAATCAAACAAAACCCTAAAATTGAACAGGACACCAACCTAATAAATGAGCTAAAAACCCACAAAACGATGATCAAATTCAAAGTTGTAAACCCAATTAAAAAAACCCAGAAAACAAAGAAAATAATGAAAGGCGAAAAAAGAAGAAAGACAGATGTAACCTTAAAGCGTTGTCATCGGCATCATCAGTGGGTCGCCGCCGTCGGTATCATCAGTGAGTTGCCACCATCATCAACCGCCTGAGAAACGTATGAAGAAAACTCAAACCCCAATGAATTTTATTTATAAATAATTATAACCGTTTGTGAACTACCACGCCCGAATAGGCATAACCCCATGCTAATCAAATGGCTAGATCCATGCCAATCAGCATCGCAGTGTGAACAAGCGCAAAAGTCAAAAGCGTAAAACAAACCTCATGCCCAGCAAATCCCTACCATGTATCGCCTAGCTCTTTGCGGAGCTCGAATTTGTTACTGCAAGGTAGAAACAACAAAATATAGGCAACCATCATCAAATTCTAAATCATTATATGAAATAGCTAATAACTATATTTCTAAATTCCAAACAAAAAAAAGGAAAGGAAACACTGGCCATATGTGAACACAGCTGAAGATATACATTGTGGGCTCCAAGAGACATTGAGCACACAATCAAATAAACAAACAAATTAAACATCAAACAGAATAAACCGCTAGGCATACCCCGTAAACCATACATTAATCTCAATATAAGTTCAATACCTATCATAAATGCTAGGATTAGAAACTATTATCATTAAGAGATACTCAGACACAACGCCTACGAATTTTCGAACCCAAGCAAAATTCATAGTCACTCAAAGACAAGATCCAACAATCTCACATGTAACGTCAACTAAGCAAAGGCATTACTAAACCGTCAACGCTACAGGCTGTCACCAAAGTAAGCATAATACAGGCGTGGGGCATTGGTTATATGATTTAAAGACCTACCTTAATGATCCTAACAAGCGGATTAGTTGCCTCTAGCTCCAGTAACACTCGTTGATGTTTGATAGCGCTCTGATAACACCTGTTGATGTTTGGCAGCGAGATGGCATTGGTAAGTGGTAACAAGATAAGTTGTCAACGGGAGAACTCGGAACACACTTAAAAAATCCTACGCTAAAATAGCAGCCACAAGTATAACAATGAATGATAAATTAAGAGAAGCTTTAAGTGTGCAATGGCTTATGACCAGTTAGCTGAAAATTTATCTACGAAGAACATCATACCAGAAATAAACACAAATGGGTTATTGGTTAAGTATATTAACACGGGTCAATTAGAGACAACTATATATGAATTAACCAAAGGAAAAACTGCATAGATCTAACAACAATAAGATCAAACCATTCCAAGAACCTAAATAGAGATAGAGTGCGCACCTTAGAGAGGCTATCTATAGTTAGCATATAAATGAACCAAATTGTTTATACTTAAAACTGAAAATGAAAGTCTTGATACAAATTTGTTTGACCTTGGAAAACCAATTGACAATCTAAAGCACATTTGTGCCTACATCACAAACTGGAAAAAAAAAGCACACAAAAGCGCAAGACTTGATTACCAACAATTTATCAAACATAAGAAAAATTAAATAAATGAAATGCGTATGCGAATTTGGAAACCTTTACTATCCTGACCAAAAAGAAAATAGAAATCAGGATCACCAACAAGAAGGATAAGGCTACTTGTTAAGTTATCTAGACAAAGTTACCCCGAAGTAAAAGCTTATCAAGAAAATTATTAAGAGATTGTCTAATTCAAAGATTTGACTCACTTAAAATTGAAAGAATATGCTGAAAAATATCATGACGAGCTGTTAGAATAATATAACTAAAGTCGCTATTTTTCTTCTACTCTTATAATGTGCAGTTGTGCACCACCTACCACCACCACTACTACTACTACTAAAACTACTACCTACAAAGAACAGTTAAAACAAAGACATGGACATATTAATCTGGCTATACGAGCACCACTCGCTATACTTTGATTCAGTTCCTTGCTCATTGTACTGAGTTTGAATTTATGACAAAAAGGGTGAATGGAGAAATATTTCATCTAGTTTGCTCTTATCGATGTTACAATTTTGATAGAAAATAATTTGAGCATATATGAGCAAATATAATCTCTAGTTATGTAGGTCTATCTTCAAGAGGTGTAGCATCCTGACTTTCATCCGTCATCTATTTTGGATTTTTGCCCGTTTTTTATTTTTCTTATTTCTTGAACTTTCACCAATGTTTCTCTTAAAGTTCACTATTGTTGTTGTTTTCTACCGTATACATTAAACAATACGGAGTATAATATATCTCTACTTATGCTCTAAGAATTTAGATGGAATATTTAAGTTTAGTAGCCCGCTAACCATATTAAAACGCATTAATCACATGATAAATAAACGAAGTAGTGCAGCACACAGTAACCAACAGAATCGATTTGGACCTCATCTCTGTACCCTTTTGCTACTTTACTGCCACACTTCATCAACCTAGTCTACCCAAATTCCAGAACAAAATTCAAGTAAATAAGAGAGGGTTTCCGACACAGTAACCCGAATATCCATATTACAGTTTCATCAATTGCCAAGTGACCAAAGAGAAAGCGAAGTAAACTAAGAAACTTTAGTAGTTCCGAAGACGGTTCAGTACATTTCAAGTAGAAAGCAGATTTGAAAGTTTGGAAAGAATGAAAAGAGGATACTATATGTTTCGTGTTATGTATACCTCCAAAGTAGAGACGCACTCGTAATCACCACCAATGTTTTCCAAGACAGCAGTAGTGGCATCAAAACTGGCAGTAGTCAGCATTTTACCAGAAGGGGACCGGGCACATGACCTGACGGTCCTCGTGTGCGTACCCTTCATAATTGCATGCATAGTAATGATTAGATCATATAATTCAATGAAGAAAACAGATACATTGTCTACCCAGCAACAATAAAAATACATAATTCTAGAAATGATTGTCGGTATCACACACAAAATGCACAACAAAACTGGGGGAGGAAAAACAACAAACATCAAATCTAATCATTCCAACGCGGTAACAAATAATCATAGACAGTATTGCCTACAGACAACAATTAATCACACATAATTCTACAAACTACCGCTAAATAACGTGAGAGGCATTAAACATCAAAACTAATCAATTCAACTGTAACGTTTTAGTTTAGTACCCCCTCCTTCTCTCAATCAATAGTTAAGGGTACTTTAATCAAATGTAATCAAATACTTATGATTAATGGGGAACAATAATGAAAAAATAAAATTTGAAAAATGTCATGAGCTCAACAGCGACTAATTATATATTTAAGTACTCTAATTTCGGCTGGCGTTTTTACAATCAATATAAGAAACACAAAAAACAAATAAGAAATATCAAACATGCAAACCAAGTAGCTCGCCAAAATATACAAATATAAGAGCAAACATGCAAACCAGACGAAAAAACTTGTAAATTCATCATGGGAAAACATGTAAATAGACGGAAGGGGAAAAGCAGGAAGGGGCGAAAACATACCAGCCTTGTTAGTGAAAGTTCTACGGTAAGTGTTGACATACTTGCGGACATCATCATCCTTGTTAAGGTTGAAAAGCTTCCTGATCTTGGATGTCCTCTTAGACCCCCTCATCCTTGGCTTCTCAGTGTCGGTCAACCCAGGAAGGTCATTCTCACCCTTCTTCACTATAACCAAGTTCAGCACAAACAAGTCCTGGCAAACGATGCACCCACGAACAGACTTTCTACGATGTTCACCATCACGTCTTCCGTGACCACGGAATCAGCTTGTCCCTGCAAAGTCACAATGTCAGTTCCAAAAAAACCTAATAGTAAAAACACAGGAATTGTCAAGATCTAGGGAGGGAAACAACGAACTAACCTCTGTGTAGCAAAAGGCGGACTCTGCCGGGAGTAAGAACACCCTGCTTCATGGGGAAACCTTGTTTGTCACATCCTTCTTTGATCTTAAAAACGTAACCCTTGAATTCCTGTAATAAAATAAATGTGAGAATCAAGTAAACCTTTGATAGTGAAAAAGTGTAATGAAGATTATGTATGTTTCAACCAACCTCTCCAAGAGCATCTCCTAAGACCTCCTGAGAAATCCTCTTGTCATAAAAAGCCCATCTGTTTAACAATCAATGAAAATGAATTAACTTCAAAAGCCAACAGAATAATCATAGGAGCCTCAGACTGAAGTGCGTGGATGGAAGATTAACACAAATAGGCGACTCAGAATAGAAGTGGGAAGTATAGTTTATAATAACATGTTGACCTAAATAAATTTTAAGAAGGGATAGTATGTGTGTGAAAAGGTGTACCAGCACCTGAATACACCAAAGCCATACAAGTAAAGGCAATTATGCAATCATTGGTTATCTCGATACAATATCGGCAAACAAAAGGGTTGTACGCACTATTAGCTCAATGAGCAAAGCAGTCCAACAACGAATCTGCCTATCCAAACTAAAGTGACAATTAACCAAAACATAGCACATATTTTGGCGTTTAATAAGCGGATAGAGCTGACTAATCCAAAGTAAAAGTAAAAGGATAGGTGTACGAGCACCTGAATGCACCAAAGCCACAAAAGTAGAGGCAAAAATGCAAGCATTAGAAATCTCAATTCAACATCGGCAAACAAAAGGGTTGAATAGGCTATTAACTCAATGAGCCAAGCACTCCAACAACGAATTTGCCTATCCAACTAAAGTCGACTCACTATACACTCAAACATTGAAACATCTGGCCTAAAATAAGCACATCATCCGGCTATCTTATTCAGTATATAGAGGTTTAAAAGCAGAGATGAAACTAATCCACACAAAAGAATGCATCAAAAAAATCGACTAACAACTTAAACTCATAAGCTGCATTGTACACTCAAAACTGATTACGAAACCAAATCATCTATTACTTTCAGTTTAAAATTACTCTTTTAGATATCAACTTTCTTAAGGCAGAAAGTCATCACGATTAAATTTCATCAGTAAGTCTTGATTAAGACGGGCACTATCTATCTTAAGATTAAGACGGCACTATAAAGACAAAGATGTATATAAACCAAAATCAAACACATTTTTAAACACGAACAAAACGATATACAGATTGAAAAAATAGATGGTAAAAATATGAAAACTTTGGAAAAAACTCACAGTTTGTTCGAATTGTTGCAAGTTCATTCACACTATTTCCAGCAATTTTTCCTCTGTTTGTTCAATAATCAACCGACTATCGATTAGCCACGGCTCATCGGTGACAATCATCTTAATCGCCATTTTTCTACACATCATGCGTCTACTATAAAAAAAAAGAAACCTAAAAAGCAGCAACTAAAAGAGACGGTGAAACACTGTGAATAGATACACTCAAAAAGTCAAGTAAATCAAATCTGATTATACCCTAAAAAAAACGTATACAAATAAATCAAACTCAAAACCTTAAAGATTCAACAGGGAAATATTGATATTAATATTGACATAAACAAGTTTCACATGTTACAATAAGGGATCTCAATGAAGAAAAGAAGCACATATACAAGGAAATCAAAGTCAATACCTTAAGATTCAACAGGGCACTCATAATTGATTGATCGATTGGTAAGGAATAAAAGACAAACTGATAATTGATTGACCGATTGTTGGATGCAAGAAAGGTGTATGGAAGTTGCAGGAAAAGTGGTAGGAGAGAAATGGTAGATTGGAGGAGCTAAGGGAAGTAAGAGCAATGGAAATGGGCAATTGATGAAAGGATAAAGGAGAAATGGATGGGTGGTGTAGAGGAAAAACAGGAGAGTGAGTGGTTGAAGATAGATTAGAGGATGAATAGTTGATACACTGCATCTCACGTGTTGGGTACAGGTTACACTATTTTTTAGCTACAGTGTAGGGGGTTTGGGGCTTTTAAGATGTAAAGGATTATATTAAAGGGATTCAAACCTGGGACCTATTGTCCATAAATTTGTGTGTTGGAACTATGTTGGTATAATATTGGAGTTTAGACATGTTGGCTAGCGGTTGAGGGCGATAATGACGGCCTGATGGCTATTGGATATGCATTATGTCTATGAAGTTATTTTCTTAACAAATTTGATTTTGTGCTTCTATATGTTCTTTATTCTTTCTCACTTTTTTGTTGCTTAGAGTTGATCTCACAATGTCATCATTCTATTTTTTTTTTACAATCAGCATTGCTAATTTGCTATGTTAATAAAGTAAACAATGGAATACAAGTAGCGGAGTTCATTCGCATTTGAAAAAAAGGCTTTTGTTGAGTATACCGAATTTCATAAATACAAGTTAGATTTTAATTTATCTTAAGTTAAGCAAATTCGGCTAAAAATAGTAAAAATACCATCATTACTTATAAGTTCATGTGTGGTTTAAAATTTACGAAATATGACACGAAGAAGCTAAAATTATATATGAGTGATCACGTACCAACATCTCCATCAAAAATTAAATTTACATCAACCAATTTTATCTTATTTGAAGTGTATATTTGTATTTTATCAAATTTTCCTAAATCATTTCAAAATAGAAACATCTTCATGTAACTACACAAATTTACATTATCTAAGGAGTATCATTTTTTACAACCCTATTTTTTTAATTACCTTTGAACACTTCAAGACACGACCCCTTTCATATTATTTTTAGAATTTGCATATTATTTTTAGAATTTGACAAATCGTAACTTTGTAATTGGTAAGTTCTACTTAACCTTTATACATAGTATAATTTTGCTATATATATATATATATATATATATATATAGCGGGATCTCGTGAGTTTGGTTCTTATGGTGAGTTTGTACTAATAAAATTTCAGCCATTGGATCTAGTTAACTAATGGCTTAGATCAATACTTAGATTATACCTATACTAATAATAAATATAAAAGGAAAACGCAAAAACAAAAGGAAAACAAAACGCAAAAACAAAAAATTGACGGCGGAAAGAGAAATAAGAATTCATTATATTTTTTTTTCTCTCTCTAAAAAATCCAGTCTCTCTCTAAAACTCTGTTTCAGCTACCTCACAAAGCATCATCGTCGATAATCAAACCAGCAAAAAATCCAGAATTACAGCATGCAAAACGAAGTAAACAACGCGATAGTTTCTATGGATACAGGTAATAATCTATCGTGAGGATAATGATCGATTTCTTCAATTTAAAAGTTGTTTCGCAGTAATTCAATTTTTATAGTTATAGTTATTGTTATTGTTGTTGTTACAGTTGTTGCTAGTGCTACTGTTATTGTTATGTAATGCATGAATTCTCTTACTGTTATTGCTGTGTTATTGTTATATATGAATCACGTTAAGGTTATTATTACGTTAGTTGCTATGTAATTTCTATTGATCTTGTCATACATGAATCGTCGTACAGTTATATTATTGTTATGTTGTTATTGTTATGTTATTGTTTTGTTCTTATTGCTATTGTTATTGTTATTGTTATGCTGTTATTGTTATGTTTTTATACTAATGTTATTGTGATGTTATTGTTATGTTTTTATACTAATGTTATTGTGATGTTATTGTTATGTTTTTATACTAATGTTATTGTGATGTTATTGTTAATGTTATTGTGATGTTATTGTGATGTTATTGTGATGTTATTGTGATGTTATTATGTTATTGTTATGTTATTGTGGCAGATATCTCTACTGTATCTGTTCTGGATATTTCTACTGTCTCTGTTGCGGAAAATACAATTCCAACATCTGGTGAATCATCAAATGGCAATATGTCTTCCACCCCAACTTGTACACAAGGGGAAGATGAGTTTATTCCTTCGCTTCAATACAGTAGCACACCAGGAGGTAGTGAACGATGGATACGAACTGTTGAAGCGGAGTTTACGCCTAAGCTTGGCATGTCCTTTTCAACAGTGGACAAGGGGCTGGAGTTCTATAAAATATATGCCTTGGCGTGTGGCTTTGATGTGAGAAAACACACAAATGGGACCGCAAAGGGCGGTGTTCTCCTAAAACTAATAGTGTGCAACAAGCAAGGAGAAAGGGATATGAAAAGGAGACTCCGTCTACAATAAGCAAATTATGAAGTTGGTAGTTCGAGTACAACAGAACAAAAAATGCCAAAGACTAGACAGCCAAAGAAGCACAAACTGTTAAGATGTCACTGTCCTGCCAAGATGAGATTGAGAACCATTCCACCTCCAGCTGACAAGCCAGGAGAGAAACCTACACATATTGTCGACCAATTTGTAGAGGTTCACAACCATGCGCTTTACTCTATTAGAAATAGAGAATTCCAAAAGCTGTCGAGGGAACTCAATGCCTACCATAAAAAATTGATTATTGATCATTCGAAGCTGAACATAGGAGCAACAGCAACTTACAGAATGGTGAAGGAGAATTCAAATGGCTATCAAAACATCGGAGCGACTTTGATAGACTTTAAGAATTTCAAGAAGGATGTAAAGTGTTACATCGGAGGTAATGACGCTACCATGTTCATTGATAACTTCAAGCACCTTGCTGAAACAAAGGGTTTCTACTTTGCTTATGATGTGGATGAAATCAAGTGTTTAACGAAGGTTTTTTGGGCAGACAAAGAAGCTCGAAACAACTACCGATTGTATGGTGACACAATATCCTTTGACCCAACATACGCGACCAACAAGTACTTTATGGTCTTCACTCCCTTCACGGGGGTAGACTACCACAAAAAATCAATAACGTTTGGAGCTGGTTTACTGGAACATGAGGATGACATATCGTTCAAATGGATTTTCAACAAGTTTTTAGATGCAATGGAGGGGAAGGAACCTCAATGTATCATCACTGATCAGTGCCCTGGCATCAAAAAAGCATTTCCCCTTGTATTTAAGAGTGCTAGGCAAAAATATTGCATGTGGCACATAATGCAAAAAATGGCTGAAAAAGCAGGGAAGACACTGTGCAGTGAGACTGATTTTCTGACCAAGATAAATGCAGTTGTTTGGGACATTGATCTAGAGCCCAATGAATTTGAGGAAAACTGGAGAAGTGTTATTTCTGATCATGCCCTTGAAGAGAACAGTTGGTTGTCGGCCATGTTTTCAATGAGAGACAAGTGGATACCTGCCTACTTTCGGGACTTGCCGCTTGGTTGTTTGCTGAGGACTACACAGAGGTCTGAAAGCGAAAACAGCTATTTTAAGAGATTTGAAAACCATTTTGGAACACTAGTGGAATTTTGGATGAGGTTCAATTCTGCAATGGAACAACAAAGGTACAATCAGAAGAAGTTAGATGCTGAAAATGAACATAGTATGGTCGAAAAAATCAGCCCATTGAGAACGGGTTCGAGTTCGTAGTTCGTGCTCTGCCGTGAACTCGGTTCGCTTGGGACATTAAGAAATCGCTTGAGGTTCGTTTCCGTCAATTTATTAAAACAGAAAAAAAATTGCAATAAAGTAAATGGAAAAAATAAGAGTGCATTCATTGATTTCATTCAATATTCAAAGTTTCAAACACTAAAATAGTAGTACTAAATAGTAAAATTGCATATAGCATTACAAAATGAATATGAAATTCCCCTTACATAACAAAATGAAAATGAAATTCCCCTTACATAACAAAATGAAAGACCAAATCCTCCAATCTACCCAGCCTCACACCTTAAATCTTCCAACCTAACTATAGAATCCTCCAAGTAGTCACTCTCGGGATTGATATCCCACTTTTTTGAAGGCCCTTGCATATAGTTAGTTGTAAATCGAGATACAAGGCGGATATTAGAATGAATAAATACGAGCTTATCTGCACGTACTCCATTAAGTCTGTTTCTTTTTGTGTTGTGAATGTAAGAATACGTGCTCCATACCCGCTCAGCTGAAGAACTACTAATTGGTTGTGACAAAATTTTTAGGGCGATTTCTGCCAGTTCAGGAGTTTGGGACCCATATGTAGACCACCATGAGACGGGATTCATGATGACCGCATCAGTCCGGGCTGCGTATGTCCCAAATATCCCTTCTTTGGCCTGAAACGCAGCAAGTTGCTTACGTAAGACCCTTCTTTCTAATTCATCTTCCCCAATTTTATCAAACGCTTGTATCACACCATTTACCACTTCTTTATCACTGTTTGGTGCACGCCTAGGTAAACCGCCAGGAGCGCTAGTTTGCAAATAATTAACATCGTAAAAATGCGGATTAAGAGCAAATCCTAAACAATGCATGGGAATATTCATTTTTTCCCATCGGTTGACCAATATTTCCTCCATCCTCCCCCAATCTCCTATATGTTTATTGTTTTGTAAAGTGTCTTTCATTTCCCCAATCATACAGTCCATTTTTTCGTAAACTTCACCCATTTTTGGCCCTTCCCCGTCGGCGAATTTAATCATCATAAAAAGAGGTTTTGTGATTTTAATTATATTATCTACCTCCTCCCAAAAGTCAGGATCATTTATATTTGCGGCAACTCTTTTCCCCACCGTGTCATCACCCATTTTTAGCCAATCTTTCCATGCCCTTTGAACGACCGTAATAGCGAGGGCGTCCCTACACTTAGACAGTCTTTCTAACAATAAATAATGGGAACCAAACCTTGTCTTAGCAACTTTTAACAGTTCTAAATCAGAATGGGTTCGGAAAATATAGTACGCGTTTTGATGATTTTTGAAATACTTAACTATTTCCTTACCCTTCTCGTATGTTTCATTCATCCAACTAAAAGATGCAGCAAAGTCTTTAAACATTAAGTTTAAAGTGTGAACAACACAGGGAGACCAAAAAATGTGTTTGTGTACCTTCTCGATCTCTTTTCCAGCAAGCTTACAGTTTGCAGCATTATCAGTGACCACTTGAAGCACATTTGACGGACCGATTTCCTCAATTGATTTCAATAGGTAGTTTGCGATATTTTTCCCCGATTTCTCCACTCCGGAAAAATCGTCTGCATACAAGAACATTGACCCTCGACTATTTGAGGCGACGACATTGATGAGAGGTTGGTTTTTTACGTTACTCCACCCATAAGAGACTATAGATGTCCCTTGAGTGATCCAAGTATCCTTCACGGGTGCTAACTCTTTCTCCACTTCGCGGTATACTTCATCGACTAAAGTTGTTCTTGCTCGGTCGTATGGGGGTGGTTTGCAGTCAGTCGGACCATGAGTCACCGCTTTTATCATGTTAATGAAATCTGGATTTCTTAGCACATTGAAGGGAATGCCATTGGCGCACAATGCTCTTACAATTATAACATCGAGTTGTTGTCGCTCGATTGTACCAAAGGATTCCGCTATGACGTTTTTTTGAACTCCTAATCTTGGCACCTTACTATTTTGGATGGTAGACTTAGGTAATGATTGAGTCTCACCATTAGACTCTGCCGCTTGAACCATTGCTTGTATTCTTTGAAGTTCGGCTTTGTTTGTGATCATGGCTGTGCAACGAGATATGTCGGCTTTTTTGCCTACCGGAGCACCAAAAAAATGGTGATGTATTCTTGTATAAGAACTTGTGAAAGTTTTTTTGCAGTGCTTGCAACTCCATTTTTTCTGAGAAAATTTTATAATTTCTGAAAGTAAAGGTAGTGACTTTGTGGTGGTGTTTGTTGATGTTGCAGGTTGAGTTGTTTGGTTTGTGTTGTCGTCTTCTTCCATTGAAATATTATCAATGCAATCTTCCCCATTATTTTGAGGATCCTCTGCCTCCAAAGTTCTTTTTGTTCCTCTTCTGCCAAAAGCCATAGATGAAGTTTTTTTTTATCAGTGAAATTTGTATTGAACTTTTTGATTTGAAGTATGGTGTATTGAACTATGAAGCCTTAGAGTTTAATTTATATTGTAAATTATAATTTATTAGTGATGTGATATGGTTGAACCGTTGAATTCATTGGCAGGTGGAATTTAGAGAGTTTGATGATTATAATTCTCTTGCAGTAGTTGTTGGCAGTGTGTAGGATTCCCAAGGACCACATTACAAGTTGTAGAGCATCTTTCATAAGGAAGTACGTATATGTGTCAATATTTGATCAAATATCAAGTCAATATAAATTTTATAATATGTGATTGGGTCAATATAAACTTATAAAGGTGTTAATATGTGATCGGGTCAATATAATATACGTTTTTCAGACGGAAAGTGTCCGTCTGAAATAAGCTGTCGTTACATTTTATACTAACACAGTAACACACATGATAACATTCATACACACATGATAAAATGCTACTTGCTGTTAAAAATTACAGGAGGAATCATCTGATGCATGAAGTGAGCAAGGAAAAACACATGGAATAATATAATGCATGAAGAGATAACCTGAAGTATTTTTAAATTTTTTCATTATATATGGATTTAATAATATTGTCAAGATACATTAAACATTACCATTGCATGAAAAGAGTGGAAACTCTATTTTATATTTCAAGCTTAATAATATATTAGAATAACATCACAATAACAACAGCAGTAACACTGCAGTAACAACACAATAACACTGCAGTAACACTGCAGTAACACTGCAGTAACAATACAATAACACCACAATAACACCACAATAACACCATAATAACATTCGAGTAACACTTAGGTAACAGAAAATTAAAACTAAAAGGCAATTAACTGCTGACATTCTCTATTAACTGCTGCAATTAACTGCTAAAACTAGAAGGTTTATTGATTAAAAATATTTAATTTTTTAAATTTCAAAAAATAAATACCAGTTAAGTAATTGATTGCAAACTTCTCTAATTCCTATCTAGAAAAAATAACTGATGACATTCTCTAATAACTACTGCAAGTTTCTCTAATTGCTTATAAATACCTGTATAAACAATCAAATTTATTCAGTCATTCTCCAAACGAAAAAAAAAAAAACAGAAGACCAAAATACCGGTACTTTACATTCCTCTGCATAAGGTAATCTCCTATCTATTTTTATTTTATTTTTTATGTTATCCAATTTTTTAATACTTTGATATCTGTTCTCAAGGCGTAAAGGATAATGTTTTCCATTGTTCAGAATGAGTTCCATAACAGACAATAACCAAATATCTCCATTAGAGGAAGCACTGGATAAAGCAAATAAGAAGATAGAATCGCTTTCGATAGAAATACTGGAAGCACTAACCAATGTTGAGGCGGCTGAGGCACGTGAAGAGTACATGCAAAAAGAACTGGACAGTCTCGAGGCACAAATAAAGTTTCTTAAGGCGGAGAAAGATGGTATGCGTAGGCAGTTGGAGGAAAAACAGTACACCGAAGCAGACATGGATGGTCAATTTGTTGCTGGTGTCAAGGCTCTAAAGAAGTCATATACTCGTGTCAATACTTCAATTCCTGACAATTGGTCGACAGTTCATGAAGCAATGGAACTAATGCACGCATACAAAAAAAACCTTAGGGATGACTTCCTGGAGGGTGAGAGCAGTGTGCAAGGCCCACAGAACAAGCGACCGAGAAGGGAATGAAGAATTACTAATGTGTTTTAGCGTACTGTTTTTTAGTATTTGTTCTTTCAAACTAATGTGTTAACTTTATCAAGGAATGATTCTATTAACGTTTTAAGTTAGTCTACTAATGTGTTCATGCACTTAAATTTAGTGTATTTTCATTTCATAATGTTACAACTGAATAACAGTAACACAACAATAACCCAACGATAACACCACAATAACACCACAATAACACCACAGTAACAACACAATAACACGACAGTAACACCACAATAACACCACAGTAACAACACAATAACACCACAATAACACCACATTAACACCACAGTAACATAACAAAACAATAAACAATAACACAAGAATAACCGTATATTAACAATACAATAACACCACAGTAACAATAACAAAACAATAAACAATAACACAAGAATAACACTACAATAACACCACGGTAACACTACAATAACACCACAGTAACACTACAATAACACTACAATAACACCACAGTAACACCACAGTAACACCACAGTAACACTACAGTAATAGAACAATAACACCACAGTAACAATAACAAAACAATAACACAAGAATAACACCACAGTAACAGAACAATAAACAATAACACACGAATAACATCACAATAACACCACAGTAACAACACAATAACAGCACAATAACAGTTACTCAAGAGAATAACCGTATATTAACAATACAATAACACCACAGTAATACCACAGTAACAATAAACAATAACACAAGAATAAAACTACAATAACAACACAGTAACACTACAGTAACAGAACAATAACACCACAGTAACAGTTGATAAACTGTTCAAAACACCAGAAAAACGCAACAGTTGAGAAACTTAAGAATTTAGAAAACTACATTAACAATCTTTTTGGTAGATACTACAATAATACTTACTACAATAGGTATAAACAACAATAATCAACAGTGAAATAAAATCCTAAAACTACTAGTTCAGTTACAAAAGATACTTAATCTACTTTATACACAACCTTCAACGGTACAGCTTCATCTGCAGAAATTGCATCTTGATTTGTTGGAGCAATGTTCACTTTGTACCTCCTTGCATTAGAAACAACACTCAAAATATGAGGTTTCCTTAGCTCCTGCTTTTTTACATTTTCCAGGACAAAATTCCTGTACTGATTCATATCCGCCAACATTAGAGAAGCAGCTATTTCAGCACAGTAGCTTCTACGAGAGACCTTCACCCCAAGGTCCGACTTGAATTCAGTTCCTTCATATTGAGCCATGGTATAGAGCATGAAACACCCGGACTCGTCGTTGATAGGCTCCTTCTTTTTCCAATCGAACTTGACATCACGGACTTCAAAATCTGAACAGTCTGATTCCTTGATGATGTTTTTCATCTTTAAATAAAGACGCATGTGGTCGCGCTGAACATAAGAGGATATAAGAAAATGATAAGGTCATAATATAATAAGCATACAAAAAATACCAAAAAGAAACAGTAAAAATTATAAAGCACTGACCAAAATCTCTGCCAACTTGAACATATCCGGATATTCGTCTTCTTTGTAAAGGATGTTGTCCAATAAATCTGTGGACTGGTTGATGAAATTTATGCACACACATGCGTAATGATCATTGAGAAAAATAGGCAAGAAGATAAGATCGGAGTTCAGATGACATTTTCCATAGCAGCAATTTATAAAAGTATCCCAAGATTGGAACAGCCTATTAGTAGCTTCCTCATTAATGCTTGAGCCGTAATAGTTATCTAACAAAGAATAAAGCATGTCCTGCTGCAAAGCATAACGAAAATCATAATTGTAAAATTATCACCAAATAATGACGAATAAATAGCTACTCAATAAATGAATTAACAAAACACAAAACGCTAACCATATGACGAAGTCCAAAGAACATCGTGCTCGGTTCTGATCTTTGTTCAAACTCCAGCGAATTCAAAAGAGTTGACCAGCACTCCACTACTCTTGTTGACATTAAAGGGCCTGGAAGTATTGACAGAAGATCATTCCTGTCCAAAAACAAGCCTTCACCTTCGTTGTATGCCACAAAAATCTCTCTGAAAATGGGGAATAAAATATAATAAGAACACTAAAATAACACTATAATAACAATAGAATAACACTACAAGAAAAAAACAGATTAAACACTAGACAAAAATAGTACAATAACACCACAATAACACCACAGTA
Organism: Heliosperma pusillum; assembly: GCA_022085475.1. Lineage (NCBI taxonomy): Eukaryota > Viridiplantae > Streptophyta > Magnoliopsida > Caryophyllales > Caryophyllaceae > Heliosperma > Heliosperma pusillum. The sequence continues at coordinate 45,024 of JAIUZE010002162.1, forward strand.
ACAGTACAACAACACTACAATAACACTACAATAACACCACAATAACACTACAGTAACACCACAATAACACTACAGTAACAGTACAACAACACTACGTTATTTTTGGAAAAGAAAACAGAGAAAACAAAAAGAAAACGTACGTTAGTGACAAACCAAAATCATCCAGGAAACACAGGTCCACCACTTGCTTCCGCAACTTGAGCATCTTAGAGAGCAATTTTTGGTTTTTCCTCATGAAGACCGATACTAGAAGTATCTGATTATCTTCTCCCCCGCAATCATGGGAGCAACCAAGCCCATCATCTGCCATCCCCCTTTTGCGGCTACCCAAAACCGACTTTAAGCTCTTAGGGGTGTCGCCCTTAATGCTAACAGGCCCGGCTGGAGGTGTACTAACAGAAGCGGATGCTTCAACGGTGCTGGTGACAGTAGACTTGGCACCAGAGACAGATGGAGACTGCGAATTTTTCAACTTCTTACAAGAAGTTTTCTTCCAGGCAATGGACTTACGTTTTATCCCCTTTTGAGACGGCCTACATTCTTCAAGCTCAATAAGGCGTTTCTCCACAAGATTGTTCAGCATTGCCTCTTTTTTGTTGCCCAGCTCGGACAGAGTGTTTATGAAGTCATCCCGGCCCTCGTTCAAATCAGACAACGTTAACAAGGCAGTGATCTCAGCTCGATAAAGGTCTATAGAGTCAGAGTTGCCCAAGTTGCACTCAAAAAGATTCCCTCGATAAAAGAGCATGTGCAACATCATATATACACCACAATCCAAGCTGACATGATCACTGGTTTGCCAGCTAAAAGGGATGTTCACAATCTCATAATCTTTTACCTCAGCCCCTCGGGGAACTCCATTTTCAACAAGAAAATCAGACATTATGTTTAACTACAAAACAAACCAAAAACAACCATTCATAAGCAACAATATCACTACTTGTATTATTTATCTTTTTTCAAAATAAAATATAGTAAATCACTTACAACAGTATGGCAATACAGGCCAATCTCAGAATCCTTCCCATAAAACAAAAGCTTTTTGTATACGTTATCAAGATATTCAACCTTACGCTTGGTAAAGTTGATACACAAACAGCTAAAGTGGTCACCCAGGTGAAGTGGGATAAAAATCTGAGAAATATTTTAAAATTAAAATAATTAGAGAACTGTCAAAAAAAAAAAAACAGAAATAGCAGTGTAAAAATAATAACACCACAATAACAACAGAATAACACCTGCAGTAACACCTGCAGTGATACCCACAGTAACAACACATTAACAACATAATAACACCGCAATAACAAAGGAATAACACCACAATAACACAACCATAACATCCATGTTTCTACTAAATGATCTAGATCATATAATTACTTAAAAATTCAACTGTCCAAAACGAAGAACAAATAAAAAATCGAGAAACATACCCGATCAGAATTAAGATCACATTGTTTCTTGTTGTTCCTTATACAACTAAGAAATGCGGACTTAACTTCATCCACCAATACACTTTTAGGAGTCTTCACATCCTTGGTGGGACTACAGATTCGAACCAATGGTTGCTACAATAAAAGTGAAACAAAAACTTGAGTTGATGTACAAAATGAAAATAAATGAACTATCCACACTCTATATACAAAAACTAACCATTTGAGCCAGGCCAAAGAAAAGTCTGCTCAGATCTACTGAGATACACGTATCATTCAGAAACAACGACCACCATTCAATTACGCCAACCATTATCATTTTGTCTGGAATCATTGTTTCCATATCCTCTTTGGTTAGGTAATTGCTAATGCCCCAAAGAACAATGTTGTCGCTTGACAAGGAAAAAAAAATTGGATGAGGAAAATATAGAAAAGAATAACACTACAATAACACCACAATAACACCACAGTAACAGAACAATAAACAACACCACAATAACACCACAATAACAGAACAATAAACAATAACACAAGAATAACACCACAGTAACACCACAATAACACCACAATAATACCACATTAACACCACAGTAACACCACAATAACACCACAATAACACCACAATAACACCACAATAACAGAACAATAAACAATAACACAACAATAACACCACAATAACACCACAGTAACAGAACAATAAACAATAACACAACAATAACACCACAACAATAAAACATGTAACTTGTTTATTTGGCTGAAAAACAAGAAGAGAAAGGTTGTCTTACGATAGTGGAATATCACAATCATCTAAGAAACAGTAATCTGCAGCTTGTTTCCTAAGACTTCGCATGGGATTGAAAACATGCTTTGCTGATATCATAGTCTTAGAAAGCACAACCATCTGTTCATCCACTTCCCCGCAGTCAATACTGCACCCAAATGTTTTCGGCACAACAGACATCAGCCCTCGTCTGACTCTGAGTGCAGCAAATAACTCCTACGGAAATCTGTATTATCCTCCAACACCACATCTCCCCTAGTTGCTGCATTTATCAGCAAATCAGCACTTTCAGCCATCACCGCTTCGGCGTCTTCTGCAGTAACAAATAGATCATCAGGATCTTGTTCCTGCGTCTTCTGCGTTTTTGTCTCCTTGTCATCCTTAACCTTCTCAGCCCCAACATCAAAGAAATCATCATTCCCACCTCCCACATCAACCAGATAATCCTCTACTAGTATATTATCTTTCTCTACCTCTTTCCCATCCACTTTCCCACCAGCATTTGTGTCCTCCTTCCCATCTTCCACATGCACAGCTTCGTCATACACCTCTTTCTCATGTGCTTCCACATCAGAGAAAACATTACTCAAAATGTCTTCTAGAGAAATCAATGACTCTTCGATGGTGTGCTCCTTTACATAGTCTTCAATAAGAGGGGACTTTGGAGCTTTATCCTTTTCGACACTATCCTTCTCTACATCTGACAGCTTTACACAGTCCTCGTAGAATTGAGAAAAAAGATCAAAGGATGGTGCTTCGATAATGACATCTTTTGCTTTTATTGGAACAACTGGACGAATTACCCAGCTCTCACGCATTGTCAATATCTCGTTAACATACTCATCAACCTTCTTGATGACTTGACTCGTGAAGAAAGACGGTGTAGCAACAAGCTGTTCGGTGCCTACACCATCAGCAGTTCCCGGCTCTTGACTACCAGCTGATGGGGATACTTGACTAGAGTCCTTTAAACTAGATTGTTCAGACCTGCCCTGCATCTTCAACTTGATTAGGTTCATCCTGTCCATATAACGCTTGCAAAAAAGCTCAGAGTCTCTCTCATTCAGCAACAGAAGTTCGTGAACATCCTACCAAATTAAATGGAAAGAATTAACACCAGAGTAACACTACATTAACAAAAGAAAAATACAATAATAGCAAACCAAATGTTTAACAATAACACCACAGTAACACCACAGTAACACAATAAGAAGACTACAGTAAAACTAAGAAGAAAATAAAATCAGAGTAACACTACAGTAACAGTAGATTGTAGATTATACTATAGAATTACAATAACACAGAAATGAAAAGCACAAAAAGAAACTTACATCTATGGATGATGAATGCACTTCCTCGTCAGTGCGGATATCAGCAGGTAAATCCACAACAATATGACGAACATTCCCAACAACAGTATTGGGTAAAGATGATGCCTCACCAGACTTGTTGGAATGTTTCCTTGAAATAGGGAAAACAACTTCTGAGCGATCTGAATGGCCCAATCCGCCAGCAGCTTCCTCACGCTTCAACCTATCCCCAAACTTCTGATCATTCCAGTGTTGAATGAGTGGCAGCTCATTACTGAGCTTAGTACCCCTCTTGATATACCGGTGGAAATAGACAATAGCAAGAAGCACTATACAGCCCCGAACATACTTGGCTCCACGCACCGCTTCGCGTACACCAATCACCACCTCTTCAAGAACATACTTACACCAGTTCAACTGGTCTATCCTTGACACATCTTCCACGGCAGATAAAAGTCGTAAATCAACGACAGCACCGCTTGCAGGAGCAAGAAAAGACGACATAGCAAATAGAACAAATGTCTGCTTAAACTCTTCGTCGGTCAATCCATTGCTGAGAAGTTTAGTCTTAACAACAGAAAGTGGTATTGGATCTTTGCTGCTGATAATGTTATACCTTTCACGCCATAAACACTTCAATGATTCTCCATCGGACGATGAAGAACTGGCGAGACCTGTAACTAACAGCTCCAAATCATGGCCACCATTAGGTAACCCAAACACATCACAAATGTCATCCTCAGTCAATCTAAACTTTTCTGTCTCCGAAACTTCAAAGTATTCCTCGCTTCTAAAAGCAAACAGAAGTTGACTGAACATGGTCATTGGAACTGAAGTCAGCTTCAGATGGAGCAACCCACCAAAGCCAATTTGTCTCAAAGCATCCTTTTTTTCCTCAGAAAGAGCAGATATAACAGCAGTAAGAGACGAAGGGCGACAACGTTTAGTAAAATCACTTGGCCTGTAACCAAAGACAAAGCATAGTCTCTTAAGAGCAAGTAGTAAATAAAACAATAACACAATGAAGTCAAATAAACAAAATGATAACACCCTCTTACAAAATAACAACACAGTAACATGTATAAAAAAGTACACATACACTCTAATTTGACTAGACTTCACATCTGCCTTTTTAGTTTCATCAACAGACACTAAAAGGTCTTCCTCGGGTTTAACTTTACGGTTTGCCTCGGCCTTTACTCTTCTCCCTGCCTTCCTTTGAGAAGGAGAAGACTTTGATGGAGACGAGCTTTTAATCTTTAATTTGACCATGGTTTCTGTAATAAGGAAAGTACATTAACATATGACCTTACAGTCTAAAGACATTAACAATAACAATACAATAACAACACAACAATAACAATAACAATAACACAACAATAAAATATAATAACAGTACATAAACAGAATAATAAGACAATAACAATAACACAGCAATAACACAACAATAACAACACAATAACACCACAGTAAGAACACAGTATCAAGAGAATAAAACCACAATAAACACACAGTAACAAGAGAATAACAACAGAATAACACAACAATAACAAACAATAACAACACAAAAATAACACAGCAACAGGAGAATAACACCACAATAAAAGAGGAAGGTAATTTACATAAATATAAAAAATTACAATGATAAACACTGTTGAATACATATTATCAAACATACGATATTACAAGCCAAGAAACTTAATTTACATTGATATACAAAATTACTATGAAAAACACTGTTGAATTCATAATGTCAGACGGACTACATTAAAAGCCGACAAAGTTAATTTACATTGATATTGAAAATTACAGCCTAAAGACATTACAGTCTTCAAAAAGAATCCCAAAATGTGCTTCATACTAACAAATGACCTTACAATCTAAAGACATTACAGTCTTCAAAAAGGATCCGAAAATGTGCTTGATACTAACATAACATAACCTAAAACTCAGTCAATTATTATAACATCATTTTGGTCATGGAGTATGTCAGAAGCAATTACAAAGTGCACGGGAGTGTAAATGACATCAGGATCAAACATATTCATTAATGAAGGAACTCCAGATGGAAATATGATATGCTCCACATCACGGTTTGCTAGCATTTGCCGCCAATGGAAAACCGTCTTTACAGCCTCACTACCAATCATGAAGCACTTGCATCGTTTTGAAATTAATTTTGTACCACGGAAGGAGGACTTCACACCCAGCTTAGTAATACTTGTTAGACGTTTCATGTATTCTACGTTGAAACCCGGTGCACTTTTATGGAACAAGTACATTTGAGACCAATTCTTACAAACAACAGCCATATTTTTCTTGTCCTCCTTATTCTCTACATGTTCAAATACCCTATCCATTAAATCAGGGTTATTCAGCACTGAGCAAATTGAATAATTTTTGCGACCTTCTACAATAACTTCAGAAAGCTTATCTATATCAGACTCAGACACCAAACCCATGCTTTTTTTTTTTCAAGTTCATATTCGTTAGCAAACAATACTCTATCTTCCTCCTCTATATTAAATGACCATCCCTTGCAAATGATTGCCATTTGAGTTTTTTAACCTACGCACAAATGCAAGACGAAAAGGCATAAAAAGGAAAAAATAAGAAATTGAAAGTAC
>JAIUZE010002163.1:0-34986 GCA_022085475.1 Heliosperma pusillum
TTGCGTTGAGTGGGAGATGTGATAAAGAGACAAGAGAATCGGTGACGCACACTTGTGTCAGACAAGTGGGAGATTGTTGGAGTAGGTGTCCTCCACAATAGTGCGCCACATAATGAATCTTATTATGGAATATAATTGGGATATTTATTGACTATATATATGATTAGTCAGTTGATTAACGTAAATCAATAACGGTTGGCTGACTAGAGTTTGACGTTATTGTCGTTTGACGGCGGTGATCAACTGATCCTTTTCGGTCACACCTAAAGGATGAAATCCAAATAGTATCTAATTATTTGTATACGATACAGTTACTTAGTACATTACATATATTCGATATGTACGAGAGTTAATTGTTAGAAATTGAGTTAAGAACTCAAATTCAATTAAGCTTATTTTTCAATTATGCGATAATTGACTAATAAATTTATATCTTCTTTTAATACGATTAAATAAGATTTAACTTAGTAATTAATCGTTAAATTACTAAATTAGTTGAGGTTTTGAGATAGAGGTAATTAGTTAATTATATTTACAAGGAGTTGTAAAATAAATGAACTAAGCATTGTGGGACCCATTATATATTGATATAATGGTAAAATATTACTTAAAATGTTAAGTACATATTATTTATTTAATTGAGTCATATAATTGTTATATGATCAAATTAACACTTAATTATACAAGATAATTAACCATATGATCAATAAGTATTTGTGAGACAAATATCAAAAAAACTCAAAATGGATCCAACTAGCCCAACATGGCCGGTTGGTATGTAGTTAGTATAGTGATGATTGTTGTTCATATTTATACTCTTTGGTTAGCATTTGAAAGTGACATAACAAGTATAATACAATCATCACTTATACTACAACACTCCACTCAAATGCATGTGATAAAATTGAACAAAGTAAGAGTTCAATTTGGGACAAAGCAATCCGGCCAAAGTGGCCTTATTATGAACAATTGTTGTTCATTTTTCACTTACTTCATTTTGTGCAATTGTCATACTTCTTTCTAAAATACTTCCTCTCACTAAAAACTCTCTTATACTAATATTTACTAAGTATTACTAGTGTAGTAATATAGTCATAATATTAGTAGTATTATATCTATCTTATTATCTAGTTAATAATAAGGGTAGATTATTTGGGTTAATCTTGGTGCAACTTAGAGTAGATCTTCTACTTTGGAGATTACTTGTGTTCATCCATATTTGTAGCTCAAGAACAACAAGAAGGAGTTCTTGTTGTGCCCTTATCTTTTCCATATCAATGTGAGGAAATTTCTTCTCTTATATAAATGTCTTTATATTTGCATGCATGTTACATAGATCATTAAATACTAAATTAACAAGTAATTTAGCAATTAATTAGAGGATTCTAATTAAGGTCTATGGAGTTTCAGGAAATACATCTCTCGATCGAGAGAGTATACCTAAGGTTCGTGAGCTAGGTGTCCTACACAGTTACTGTGATAACGCGAATAAATCTCTTACAGGTACACTGGGTTTACTAAGAGTATTTTATCAGTTGATTAACGTTTACCTAATAACGGTTGGCTTGCTAGAAGTTTGACGTTATTATCATACAGATGGCGGTGATTAACTGGTCCCTAAAAGTCACACCTATAGGATGTGTCTGAGAAATGTGATTACAGAATCATATTGATACCCTAAATGACTAAGAAGTTAGTCTGTTTATTGATGAGACGTTTTATACAATATTGTCATTAAATATAATATCGGTATTAATTATTGACAATTTATAAAATGTATTTTACATTTTATGGAATGAAGAAGAGTAACCAAAATAAGAAGATATTCTTCCTATTTTGGCCCTCTATACTCGGTCATAATAACCGAATTAAGGTGAGAAGATCTCATCCTCAATTTTCGGTAATCTGAGAGCATAAGAGGTGTGATTAGGGTTTTATTAAAACCCAATGGTCTTTTGTCTTTCTCTGACTCTCTCATCACAAGAAAAACACAAAAACCTCCTTCTCATCAGTGAGATCGTGTAAGAGGTTCTCTTTCTAGCAAAGGAGAAGGGTATTTCTCGGAGCATCTTGGGTGCAACGATTAGGAGGATATCTACTTTGATATCTCTGTTCTTTACGCCTATTGCTAGGACCGGAGGTTGTTTTCTATATATCTATTTTCTTGTTTTCGTTTATGACTTGCATAATCAAGTTATTGCTTTTGCGTTATAATCCTATAATAATTGTTTTGTGGGAATACCGATTTTCCTACAGTCACATATGTGACAAATGACAAAATCACAAAATAAAATGGACACCCATGTTATATGGGTGCAACAGTTTTGGGGTAGATAGGGTAGTGTTTAGGTGTTGATTATTGTTCTAATTAAGAATTAAAACATAATCATAACCTATCAAGCCTAGACCTAAGCTAGTTTCTTGTTAAGAACAAAAAGCAAAGGCAAGCTCCCTCTGCCCTATGTGTGGCCGGTTGGCTTGTGCAAATAAGAGGACAAGTTTTCCTCTTATTTTCACTACTTGATCTATTATTAACAATAGTACACTTATCTCTCTACATCTCACATTATCACACTAAAAGAAACTTGAGAAGTTCATCCTGTGTTCATAAATTTACTAATAAAATTAGAGAAAATTGTTGATTACTGCCTTATAAAAACAACTTTTTGAAACTTACAGCCTTATAAAATTATTTTTGAAAATTACACATTAATCACTTTTCTTTTAAAATTGCTTCATGCTGAGAATTCCGGTTAAATTTTTAAAAAAGTGACCATTCTACCCCTTTCTTATAACTCTTCATTGCTCATTCCTCATTATTTCTTACTTCTCTCACTTAATTTAATCCTAAACCCTTTCATTCTCCTTAAAATTCTCTCCAACTATCCATCTCTCTCAAAGTTTCCCTCAATCTGACTAAAAACTCATCCCCATTGTCGATTTAGGCAATGAAATATGAGTGGCAAAACCTGTGACATCATCAGATGATTTTTCTTTGAAGAGGAGGTCTTCATGGACCCATAATTCAATTAATTTTCTCTTAAATTTGGTTGTTAGTGGCGTTAGCTGTAAATATTTTCTTGTCCCAAATTCTTTTCCTTTCTTATTTTTTCATGGAATTAATTGAATTAGATTTTCGGGTTTATGTTTAAACTTAGTTTCTCACCTAAATTGATGAACCCTAATTATTTCAATTTGGGGAAAAAGACTTTACATATAATAGAGATAAAATTAAAAAACGTTGAAACTATACATGTAGTTCATGATTGAAAGACGACTTCTAATGACAACTAATATAAGCAGAAACCCATAAATGTGAGAGATAAGAGTTAGAAATTGGTAGGGAAGATGATGAAGAAAGGGAGAACTAAGAAAAAGAATGGCAGATTGGCAGCCATGGAGAAAATGAGGCAAGTGTTTGAAGGTAAGGGCAATTTTGTCATAAAAGATGAATTTAATTGACACAATTTAAAAATTGCATGAATTTTCGTCGAAGTGATTAGTTTTGTGTAACTTACAAAGAAATTTTTATAAGGCTGTAAGTTTCAAAAAGATGTTTTTATAAGGCTGTAATCAACAATTTTCTCATAAAATTACTAAGAGTAGTAATAGTGTTTATTAGTCACTTTTAAGGGAACTATTATATTATACTAGTGTAGTATTTTATATAGTTATTAAGGGTAGTCTTGGTGCAACTAATTGTAGTGTTCTTATTCTAAGAACATGTAAATCATCCTTATATTTTGAGCTCAAGAACAAAGTAGGAAGGAGTCCTATTTTGTGCCCAAAATCCGTTCAAATCAATGTAAGGAACAATTTCTTCTTCCTTCTTTGTATTTTAGTTATGCATGCATAAGATCCTTAAGTAAACTAATTGTTATATGATATTAGAAATGTCTAATATCGATTTTAAGAAACTAACAAGCGGTACACTTATTACATCTTTTTTTAATCATCTATTTTCATCATATCCTTTTTCTCATCCTTCTTCTTCATCTCCATCTTCTTTGCCAATATTTATCCTAATAAATATAGTTGTACACTTGTACATCTAACCCAAGATTAGTGTTATTTACAAAATTCTATGATGATTAATACTCCCTCCAATCCAATCCAAACTACTCACTCACTTTTTAAAGTCAAACTTGCTAAATATTGGTCTCAATTATATTAAGTCAAATTTTCGAAATTTATATATAAAATTGATATTTTTACGCTTGTTATAAGAAGAGGCTTCGGAAAATATAAATTGCGACCCAAAAAATAGTATATAAATGAAGAAAAACTAGTCAAACTATCGTCTCGTAGACCGCAAAAACTCAAATGGGTAGTTTGGATTGTATTGGAGGCAGTATGAGTCTTCATTTTCATACCTAGAAAATGATCATTAAGTTAACTTCAAGGCATAAATTAAAAAAATGGTATATAACTAATTAATTTAACAATTATTAAAGTGAAACAGTTTCACCATGTGAGAAAGTCCTAATATATGAAAAGACAACTTCTATATTAGCATGAAATGAATTAATTATTTCATATATAAAAGTGGATCGTCGTAAGAGATCGCCTTTTTTTTATAAAGCATGTTATTAGTTAATAAGTTGTTAACAAGTTTAACATAAATAATCAATAATTTAATATAAGTTAAGTTAAAGTTTATGAATTTTTCTGAACTGAACTTTTTTTAACTGAACTTATAGAATCTGAACTTTCCTGATTTTATAGGATCTGAACTGAACCAAACTTATAGTAATTGGAATCTTTCTAGACTGAACTTATAGGAGTTGAACTAAACTTAAAGGGGTGACTTTAAGTCAAAAAGTACATGGTCTTACGGTAATCCCCTTGATGAACTTAGTGTACAGATTATATGGTGAAAGCTTGAATATGTTATTGAATAATGAATATAATGTATACAACCTTTGACTAGGTAAACTAGGTAACCGTAAACATAATATACTAGAAGATAATACAAGAGATATACTAGCTATTAATAAGGTAACAAAAAGATTACAAAGATTGGAATTGATACCAAGGATATTTAGGTAATATTTATGTGACTTCTCTAAGACGCTCCCACAAGTCAGAGTTCCAAAGGAAAGACCGATCTTGAGCAAGAGAGGATATAGACAGGGTCTTGTAAGTGGCTTGGTGAGAGTATTAGCAAGCTGTTCGGCATATGAGATGTGTTGAACACGTTAACCTGTTCTTGAACAAAGTGAAAGGCGACATAAACATGCTTAATTCAAGAATGAAAAACCGGATTGGGTGAATTTTGAGTGGCACCCAAGTTGTAAAAATAAATGACAGGAGGTGCAGTTATACAATGATCGATTTCGAGTAGTAAAGAGTGAAGCCGCATACCTTTAAATGTAGCATCAACCATAGTGCGAAACGCTGCCTTAGTCGTGGAGTGAGCCAAAGTGTGTTGCTTACGTAAGGACCAAAAAACGGGTCACGACAATGTACACGATGTAGCCATTTGTAGAGACTTGATCGTCTTTATCATCGGCCATCTCAGCATCACAGAATTGTAATGAGAGAGGGCTATATTGATGGAGATGAATACCAAGGGTGAGCGAGCCTTTTACATAACGAAGGAGTTGTTTCAAAGCTAGCCAATGAGAGCAGTCATGAGGATTTTGAAGAAACTGAGCATGTTTGTTGACGCCATAAGCAATGTTGGGACGCGTAAGGGTAAGGTACTAGAGCTTCCTACAAGGGCACGATAATCAGATAGGCTGGGGATGGGTTGACCTGACATGAGGGTGAGCGGCTGGTAGGGACTCATGGGTGTGGTTGTGGGTTTACATTCAAGCATATGGGCACGGGTGAGTATGTCATGGGTATACTCGGTTTGGGTCATATAGAGGCCAGTAGAGGTAGGGGTAACTTTGATGCCAAAGAAATATGACGGGAATCCCAAGTTCTTCAAATTAAAGCGATGAGAAAAGGCAGATATAAAATGAGTAAGACCCGAGTGTAGACATATGTACTTGTACGTGTGTCACACCTCCCAAAAACCACCCGATGATGATCGGATGTGCCTGTTAGTTTTATGTCGCGAATTTTGACATTGTTTTAAGTCGGTTAATAAATGGTATATAAAACATTGTTGTCACCCCTGTTATTGTAATCTACTTGCCAATCAGTCGTTTTGACATTAGTTAGAATCAATTCCGAGTTCGGGTAAAAAATTGTCTCCCTTTTCAGTATCTCGTTTCGTTCTGAGACGGAATATTCTGGAAACCATCAAATAAAATTTTATTACGCTGAGAGTTCGCCACAGAAATCCATCTATATATAATAAGATAAAACTTTATCACCCTTCCCTCGGAATCCGCAATAATGCATGTTCTTCTTACAGGAGGAAACCTCCCTAGAACAGGCCTATAGACTACTGCGCCTCTTCTAAGCGATGCAACCAATGCTGCACCTCTTCTAAGGAGTTATTCTTTGTTGTCATAGTCCGAGTGAAACTCTCCGCCTTTTGTGCTATAAATAGAGAGCTCGTCTCTCCATATTTGGCACGCGAGTTCCGTCCTTCAGTTTTCTCTTCTTTCTCTTTCCATTTTTGACTTATCGTTACTAATTTAGCATTTACAAGGGTTGATCAAACGGTCTCGTTAGCTTGATTCCTATCAAGTCTTTCACCACGTTTTGCATAGACCGACCAATTTTACCCACTACACTCGAGTTTTAATTATTATACATCATATTGTCCGAATATTTGATTAATTTCAAGGGCTCGTTCACTACATAGTTTCGATAATCGCTAGAAATCGACTTTTGTCTATTTTGCGGTGCTAGCATGTAACTCTGAGGGTGTTAAACCCATGTTTATTATTATTTTACTTTATTTACGTTGTTTATTTACATGTTTATCTTATGAACCTCAAATCAACCTTTTTACTACGTTTCAAAGCCATTTAAACCTTCACAACTCCCAGAAGAGGCTTAGAAGGGACGCATTGTAATATTCCGTATTAGTTTTGTAAGACTTTTACCTTATTATTGGTCTTAGTTGTGTTTGATGAAGATTTCATGTTGGCTTAGTTTTGAGTTTGATACTAGATTATGTTGTTAGTTTTAGTAGAGGACGATATTGCGTTTGTGCAGTCTGTTGGGTTGTGAACTTCGAGAACGAAGTTCATTTATAAGAAGGGAAGACAGTATTACTCCGTATTCTGTTGCCTTGGTTTTCGGCCGAGTAAGGGGTACTCCACCGAGTAGGTGGGTGTGTCGCTTAGGCAGGCTTCTACCTAATTGGCACATGGTCGAGTATGGGTTGGACTGGACTGGTCTGACGGGTTTTTCGAGCGGTTTTGGATTAAAACGATTAAGAGATTATAAATTCAAATCGTTAGTTTTAAAAACATTTTATTAACCCTAAAACTCTTGTTAATCACTCATAGCCCTCTTAATTCATTGCCAAGTTTGAAGGTCCTCTCATTGCTAATCGGTATTCGTAAATGCGTTGATCTATCATAAGTCTTTAATCTACAATTAGAGTGTGATGTCTTTCGGATAATATTGTTAAAACCCTAATCTGGTTTAGGGCTGGGATTTGGGTTGTAGTAATTGATTGATTATCCTAGATTATTTGTATAGTTGTTAGAAGGATATTTCGTAGAGGATATTTATAAGATAAGATCATGTCACATGTCACATATCACATATGTGAGTAATGTGACAAATGACAAAAGTAAAAAATAAAATGGACACCCATGTTAACATGGGTGCACCAGTTTTTACAAGGTGAGGGGTGGTGATTAAGCCTTTAAATGTTTTGCTAATCAAGGTTAGGCAATATGATTACTAACCTAAACACCTATAGCCACCTTAGAGCTTGGATAAGGCAAAAAGAAAAAGGTACCCACCCTTCTCCATGGGTGTGACGGTTTTGTGAGGTAAATAAGAGAATGTTTTCCTCTTGTTTACTTACTACTTGATCTCATATTTCATTCATACAACATCTCACTAGAAATTATTACATAGCTAGAAACTTAAGAAGTTTCATAGAACTTGTGTTTCAGTATTAACACAATATTACAAGAGTAGTAATTAGAAACGTGTTGTACTCGGTTTTAAGGGCTACTTATTTGAAGTTCTAGTAAGCTTACATTTGAGTGATAAGGGATAGTCTAGGTGCATCATCAAGGAGAGTTCCTACACTTGGAAGTAGGAAGTTCATCCATTTATCTTGAACTCAAGAATAAGTTGTAGGAAGGTGTCTTACACGTGTGCCCTTACACGTCAAAAACAACAATGTGAGGAACAATTTATTTCTCTACTTTGTTTTATTTTGTTTGCATGTACTAGATCTTGGAAGTTAATTAAAGAGCTAATTAGTATATCATAAGAAATGTATTATGAGTAGGTATTTGAACCTAATAATTGGCATCCGAGCATATGGATGTTGCATGCAAATCGGTTTTATAAGTTTTTACGAGTTAAAGTAACTAAATAAATCTATAAATTTGGGTTTTATATGATAAAGTCACGAAATTTTTATGCATCATATACCTTATGGTACTAAAATGGTTTTAGATCATTTTGATTATTTATGGAAGATTATTGCTTTATTTAATGATTTTTAGTTAAATAAACACATTTTAATGAGTAAAATGAACTTTTATTTACTAAATATAGTTAGAGTTCGAATCTGGTCATGAAATTTTAGTATGATATCACATGCATATTGTAACTACGTTTTGTAAAATGTGTGATAAATATGATTTATTTTGCATGATTTATTGTTTTTAATGGTTAAAAGGTCATAAATAGCGATTATTTTAGCATAAATAGCGATAATTTTAGCATAAATAGCTAAAATAATTTTTATGGTGTGACAAACTTATTATATATTTTAAATATCAGATGTATAAGTATAAAATTAATTAGATTAATTTTCGTGTGTTTTAAGTCTTTTATTTGATAAAATAGATTAATTGCAACTATATTTTTCTCTAAAAAGATTTGAAATTTGTTTTTTTTACTAAAATTTTGAGATGATGATGTTCCTGGAAATGTTCCTGAATATTCAAAATTTGAATTTTCAAATTTATAAATTATTGTAATTAAATTTGGAATTATTGCATAAATGTTATGTTAATAAGGGTAAACAAATGAGCAATAATGCAAAACCGAGTTGAATTATTGTCAAATAATTTGTGGAGACTAATTTGAGTCCTAAAAAAGTTAGGATAATTATCTTGCACTTAAACTTGGTTTAAGTATCAATTGATTATTATCACGCATTTCAATAAAACCGAGTTATATACGATATAAGTTTTATTAGGGCGATTTGGCACATATATATTGCATGGGTTTTACATATAATTATGCTGCATTTTGAATGAAAGAATGTCATTTTAGATTTATATAATTTTGAATAATGTAATTTGTCTTAGTATGACTTTAGTTTTAATCGATATTACCCGTAATGTAGGGGAATATTGATTCGGTTGTAATATTTTGTGATCTTGTGTCACTTCTATTGTAATATTTAACTTTTACATATGTGTAATAGGAAAGTTTTATAATTTTATTACACATTTGGTAATTATTTGTAATCCCGGAGTTTCCTAAAGACGAAGCCATTCGGAAAGGTGATCCGAAAAAGACGGTGTCTCTGGGAGGCGTGCACAGTACATGAAGTTCAAGGGAACAAAGGAGTGGGTTTCCAAATTTTTAAATAGATTATTTGATTTTCTATTTCTAGGAAGGCCATACTAGGAATTTATTTTATGCTTGCATTTTATTTATATGTTACATGCATGCCAAATCGCCATATAAATCAAACATGCATTTTTATCGAGTAATCGACCGCGTCAATTATAATTATCGATAGATCACCAATTTAGATCATTTAAAGGAGATAGATAATAAATTGACTTGACCTCTATTTTGTTAATTGAGACTTAGCCTTAACAAATAGTAGAACCCATGAATCCAAATTTTATTAGGTGGTATGCTCAGCTCACCGAGGTGCTTCCTTTTTACGTTGGTTAAGTGGGGTAATAAATTGTTATAACATCGAAATTTGGTTGTTCTCAACGGAAAGATTAGTGTCCGTGGCCCATGTGTTCCGGGTTAAAGATGATAATAAATGTATTTCATCGAACAAGAATTCTAATTGTAGAATCGGTCAAAGAGTTAACCCACCAAATTATATTAATAAAGGTTGTAGAGTCCGTGGCTCACATAAACCCGACTTGATATAGAATTTGGGTCTTGGAATCATTTGTATAATTGGATAGAGGCCATTATATAAATGCTTAACTTGATTAAAATGTTTACAAGTGTTTAAAACGATAAATGTTGACATTTTTCATATTAACTTCTATTTTGTAGTCAATCGTGTGTTAATTCGCGATGTCGGGAAACGATAACGAGGTACGACCTCCCGCACCACAACTCACCACCGTATCATGGTTAAGAACCTTCATGGATCGATGCAAATTCGAAAAGAATGGTTCAAATTTCGCGGATTGGAATAGGCAACTTTGCCTAGCCGCCGAAGGTGATGGTAAGCTTATTTACCTCACTGAGGCACCTCCTACCGCTCCTAATGCGAGGTCATTGAACGCCGTAAGAGAGGCCTATGAGGTCTAACAAAAAGAGTCAGCCGCGATCAAGAATGTCTTGATCTTCTCTATGGATGGTGAGCTTCAAGGAATACCATTAAGATGAAATCTGCTTATGAGATCTACTCTAAGCTCGTGACCATGTTTTCACGAGCTCCAAGAATAGTCCAATATGAAGCCGCATCCCAATTCTTCGACCTCAATATGAAGGAGGGTCATAATGTTAGCCCTCATGTTCTCAAAATTATTGAGTACGTTGAGGTCCTCAAAGAGCAAGGAATAACGATTCCCGAGCCACTTATCATTGACCGCATACTTCACTCCCTAAGTCGGATCAAAGGGTTTGTCAACTTTAGGGTTAACTTCAACATGCAAAATGCCAGCGTCACGGTTCATGAATTGCACAAGATGCTTGTGCAACCGAATGTGAAATGGGCTTTCAAGCTAGTTCAAGCAAAGATGTTTTGAACATCAATATTAAGAGCAAGGCGAAGTTCAAGAAAGGTGGAACCAAAGGGAAAAAGCCCACTCCCTCCTATAAGGGCAAGGGAAAGGCCTTATGATTGGCCTAAGAGGATCTACAAGGAAGCAAAACAAGCCTAAAAGGATCTACAAGGAAGCTAGGGTAGCCACCACGTAGAGAAGACCTTATGATTGGCTTGACGATATTTTGCTATTTGTCTTCTATTTTATTATTACATTTTGATTGTTGTTTTTGAACTATTTTCATTTCCATGTTATGACATGGAAACTATTTTGAATTCCTAAGTTTAAAGGAAAAAAATGGTTGTATTCATGGTGACTTGGTTTTCAACCCAAGCCACTTTATGTATGGAATTTATTTTAGGTTCTTAAACTTTTTGTCATGCAATATTAGTATCATAAAACATAAAGTAAAACGAATAGTTGATTTTATGAGAGATATAATGATTGGATCATCATAAGTAACCAAAGTTAAGAATGAGATTCTCAGTTTGGGATTGTGACTAAACATCACAACTTATAAGGAAGATCAATTGCACACAAGCACGCATTTCTACCAAACAAGATTAAAAAAGTTAACTTTGATTTGCGCCTTATGTAATGAGATAGGTCTTAGGTGAACTACATACAAGCGGTAAAACGCCATAACCTGGATTCGATATTTGTTCTGCCCCGCAAGGAGCCCTATTACCAGCGGCTTGACCACCAGCAACAGCTTTTCAAACTCATTTGCGGGATGGGTTTAGAGTTTTTAATAACCTCTTTTTTAAAGATGCCCGGGAACAACTCCAAGTCATATCGAGTTAGTGAACTCACATTTGGAGATTTACAATTCATAGTAGCCCTAAGATAAGATCTTTAAACGCCAATAAGACTCCATACGAGTTATGGAAGGGATGGGAACCCTATTTTTGTTCAACGACATGGATAAAGATACATGTATTTAGCTTAAAATATAGAACGAGTCTATTGAGAAGCTATAATACAAACTCTAAACAAATAAGTCTACTATAGAACGCTCAAGGTTGTTTGTGGGTAATTAAGGAACACCGCTCATTAAGTTATCCTTGCAATAAATTTACTCATTCAAACCTAGAGGACAAGAGAAAGTTTTCTTAAGTCGTCAAACAGTTTGTGGCTCATGGTGCTATCCTTCTACAAAATAAGTGTATTTTCAAAAGGATAGAGTGAGAGAAAATTTGCCACAAACTGATTTTTGAATAAGAGGACAAGAGAAAGTTTTCTTAAGTCGTCAAAGGTTTGAGGCTGGAAGTAGTTAAAATTTTACTTTTTGAAAGTAATTAAACTATGATCTATGAAGTGGCGATTACTAATATAACTAATTCGAATTTGTTGCATAAGAGCCTTACGATTCAAGATGGAATCTATAGATATAAACTAATATACTTAGAGAGGTTTGGACACCTTTAGGGTAAGTTTTAAAGTATAAAATTACATATAAGTTAAAATATGAACATCTTTGACATCCCAGATTATTACTACGCCTCATTGAAAGAATATGTATGACATATGACAAGTAGTTAAAAAAAACACTTTTCTAAATGGGTATTTATGAAAAGGAAGTGTATATGACACAAACATACATTGTCATAAATAGGATTTTAGAGATGTGATCCTAATAAATCGCCTAAGAGGTTGTAATGATCGATTTCATGATAAGAGATAATGGTTTCCTCGAATTGTCGAAGATCCATATTTATACAGGAAGTTAAGTGGGAGTATAAATGGTCATGTTTGGACATGAAATTTAGTGGGAGAAAATTGTCTTCCATGTCATGTATGTAAGAGACATATTAATCATTGGGAATGATGCACTGACATTGTCTTCCCCGAAGGAGTGTTTGGGAAATAATTTCTAGATGAAAGACTTGGAAGATGCATATCGCATCTTAAGTATCCAATATATATAGTGATAGATGAGAGAAAATATTGGCATCAAGATAAGAATCTTATATTGATAATATCCTTCATCTATTTCAACAAGATGAGTAGGTTGTTCATATTGATGAAAGTGGGATCACTATGAAACAGTAAAAGTCATCCACTAAACCTAAGAGTTGTTGATCACGTGATTACTATTGTTTCCACCATTAGACGAATCATGTATGCCATGATATGCACATACCTTGATGACTTTTATTCTTGGAGCATGACAAGCCAATAACAAATCAATCCATATGAGAATCATTGGATAGCCACCAAGAAATTCCATGAGGTTCTCGAGGAGAACTAGGGATTCATTCTTGTGTTTGTTAGTGATAAATTAGTTATGTGTTGGGTTACACAAACCCAAGTATCCAAACTTCTTAGGATTTGTCGAAATCGTAGGCTAACTTTTGTTATATTAAAAGCGAATAAATAAAGAGCATGATTGAAGAGTTAATCATTAAGAATTCTACAAATGGAGTCTCAGTACATGATGATGAGGATAAGGTGGCTTTTAAGGAACTAATAGTAGATCCTTTCACCAAGATACCTATCACATAGTTATCATGATAACAAGTGGGAGCATCTTTTAAGATAAAGAGCCCAACTCTAGATAAAGATCTAGAAATGTACTTAGATGAATTCATGTCGTACGAAATGACATTGAATGGAAGGAAAAAGCAATAGACAAGGTTGGAATAAATGGATACATGATATATCTACTACTCAAGCCTTATTCCATTTCGATAAGATCACAATGTAGTATCATGGAACTTGTATATTTTAGATTATATGATATGAAGAAATACCATTGTGTTGATCGTTCATATATGATAATCACATTTATCGTTTGAGTTTCTATAAACTCATCTTTATTACTTTGTTGTATCCAAATAGGATGTAGTGAAAATTTTGAACCCTATTAAAGTGAACTGAATCACCATAGTATTGGCCCCTAGTTGCTTTTATGAGGTGACGTCTCCAAGTGACTGGAATGTGATGCGATTGATGGAAAGTTCAATTGCCATAGGGTCATATTAGGCGACTAGTCGATCACATAGGCAGATTGTATGGGACACTCTGTCGGGCAATGAACGCTTATAGAGTTTCGGCAATTCATAAAGCCTCGTCGTGGCAAGAGATACTATAGTATTCTATTTTAGTCAATCCTTTAAACTAAAGACTGTCCGCCCAAGTCGACACAGTTTCTGATTGACTTTGATTTTTGCCCCAAGCCATTCTGTAAAAGGGGGTGAATGTGCAATTATTAGGTCATGAAGAACTGTGAGTGTATGAAGTGAATAGTGCGATATAAATTTTCCAACCCCTTGTCAGGGTTAACTAATATCTCAAGGCCACTCGAGGAGTAGTGACGTGGAAATGCGTGGCCCCGCTTGGAAGGTATCTATGGTAGATAATTCCGGTCAGACTGTAACAACCCGAAAAGTACCCTATTTTTCTAGTAAAAATATTTACTAACACTTTTCAGTAGAACTTAAGTTTTTAAAATAGGAATTTTTGTTCCGAGTCTTATTTTGAAATTCCGCGTTCGTATTTGGAATTTTTGAGGGATTCCATGAAAAGACCGTTTTTAGTCATCTTTGACTTTTCTCGACTTTTAAGTCGTCTTTGACTTTTCCTTGATTTTTTAAAGTCGTCATTGACTTTTTCTTGACTTTTAAGTCGTCCTAAACTTTTCTTGACTTTTAAGTCATCTTCGACTTTTCTCGACTTTTCAGTCAACTTTGACTTCCGTTGACTTTTTCCCGACTCGCCTCATAAGTTTGAAGACCGAAATTTTTATTTAAAAAAATAATATTTTTGATTTATTTTTATTTAGATTTATTAAGATTTATCATAATTTAATATAATTATTGTGAATTTATTCGGAATTTAAAGAATAACGTTTACGGTTTTAACCGAACGTCATTTAACTATTCCCGACTCATCGTAAAGCGCGAAACAAAATCGAAACTCGACTTTGGCATGAGTCACACGCGCGTGTCATCGCTTTCCACTCACCATAAGATATTTTAATTGGTTTGAATAAACTAATCAAAATATCTAGATATTTATTAACTTTATCGATCAGTTAACGAAAATTACGCAAATCGGAAAAATCAGACCCGATATCACCTTGTTCCACACGGCTCTCCTACCCACTAATAGACCTTGATATTTTCATTACTTTTGATTAATATATCATAATATCTAGATAACTCTTTACTTTATCGATCAATTAACGAAAATTACGCAAAACGCTCGAAATCAGACCGGAAGTCACCATTTCACACGTCTACTTTAGTCCTCTCTTAGGCCTTGATATTGTGATTACTTTTCATTACAATATCATAATATCTTGATATTTGGTGTAATTAACTTTATCGTTAATTATATTAAATCGTTTACCGTAAAATAATTATTAAACGCGAGTCCATTACGTAACAACAATTTCAAAACTCGACATCCTTATTTGTCTATATGTACACGGCTCAAACCACCATCACTACTCACAAACAACTTTTCATTGAACAACAAATCAAATAAAGATCAAAACATCACTTTCTTTAATCGTTCTTCGTGTTCTTCGTCGTTCATCTTTTGTTCTTCATCGTTCTTGAGCAAAACATTCATAAATCTTTCATTTCTTAATTAAATCCGTCCTAATTTATATTTCTAGTATCTCCTCTTCGCTTCCCATCTTCACGTACGGTTTTATTTCAATTCCGGTAAAACCGTTTTCAACACTTTAATTATGGAAATTCATATTTTTAGTTCTAATAATGTTTTCTTGTTATTTCTTATAGGGGAAGATTTTGAAGACGAGTTTGGAGACTCGTATATTTTGGGTGAAGATTAGTAGGAGGGTTTTCTTATTATATACTTCTTATTATTATTTTTGTGCTAAGTAGTTTGCTAGCTAAGGTAACAATTTCGATTTACTCGACGAATTAATGTCACATAGCCTTTAGGTTTTAGTTTTAGTTCATGTTATGGTTATTTATGATTTTAGTAGTAACATGAGAAGATATGGAATTTTTATGTTGTATGGAATTTTTATGTTGTTTTATGGTTCTTGATGATTTTTATGTTGTATGGAATTTTCATGTTGTTTTATTTTTCTTGATGATTTTTATGTTGCATGAATTTTTATGTTGTTTTAGTGTTCTTGAAGAATTTTGATGATTTTTAATAAGTTATGATTTTTATGTTGTTTAGGAAATTTTAACAAGTTTAGTGTTCTTGAAGAATTTTGATGATTTGTAATAAGTTATGATTTTTATGTTGTTTAGGAAATTTTAACAAGTTTAGTGTTCTTGATAAATTTTGATGATTTTAGTAAGTTATGATTTTGTATGGAAGGTTGTTAAAAATGGTAGTTTGATAATTAAAACAAGTTGGAATTAATTTGGGGGGGTTTGTGGTGTGAACCGTGGGGTTGTTAGTGAACCGGACCAAATCAGACCGGTCCAGGCCGGTTCAGACCGGTCTGGGTTGGTCCATGGTGGGTCCGGGTTTTGGTCTTTGGGTTGTGTCGAGGTTTGATTGATTGGTTGTTGTTTTGACGGGTTTTAAATATGTTAAAGCATGCGGGAAATATTGGAAAACGGTTTTTAGAAATTTTAGGCAAAACAGCCCATTGAGCCCAAATCAGGCCGTGATGCCCAAATCAGGCCCATGTGGGTCCGGTCCAACTCAGCCCGTGGGTCCCACTTTGGGACTTGTGACGGTTTTTGAGTTATCGTCATTTTTATCGTGTTTTATAATTAGCAAGGAGAATATTAATAAGTAAAAATATTTAAGTAAAAAGGTTCTTTTCAATTAATTATTATTTCTCACATGTTAGAAATTATAAGACGAGATCGTAGTTTAATTTAATATCCTTTAAGTCAATCGGGGGTTTACGTAAGATTTAATAATTCACATTTTAGAAGTTTTATTAAAATAACATGTAATGAATATGTTGAATTTATGTCTATGTGATAAAGACTCTGTTTCTAGCCGGTTTGATCCAACGGGTTTGGACAAACTAAGATCTAGTCAGCCCCGATTTGACTGATGACCCGTCGCGGGACTCGTGTCGGGGATTTGTCTTCAAAGTAAGGTTGTATTTAATTATTGAATTAGCCTTAGTAGATATGAAGCGATATGATATTTGATTATTATTGATATGCAATTAGTCACATGATAGGATGTTTTTCCCGTGACTGTTTTATTATATGGTTGGTGTCGTGTTGACTAAGTACCCATAGAGAATTATGAGTATATGGCGTCTTGACCATGCTAATTCTAAATGAGTATCTTGGACCATGACAGTGATAGGCCCGTACTATCTTTAACGAGTATATATAGTTCACTGCTTGATAGCTTTTGTGTCACGGCCTGGGGGGCTTATCTCCAATTCGGGGCATGGCTGCCTAATAGTTCCACTTTGGGAATGGAGCCAGCTTAAGTACTAGCCATCTCTGCTTAGGGGGTCGCCTAGTAGATTTTCTCATGTACGGTTATGTCATGGGACGGGGAATGGAATAGCTGTTGTCGCTAGGTCTGATCAGTCTAGGACTAGGATGTTTTCCTACCTTGTGGTATAGCCTAGAGTTACAGAAGTCGACTATTGACGGTGCTAAGAACTTATGCCTGTTTGTAGAAGTATTGGTCTTTCATGTTTGTATGATTCTATGAATTTTAGAAGGTGAGATGCAAGCCGGCTAAGATTGATAGAGTTTGGATTACCGATTGTTAACTGATTCACATGATTACGTGTTGATTAGGGTTTGAGTGTATCATGGCCATGTTACATGGTAACCTCTGAGCTAGCATACCAGCTTCCCTACCTAGTGTTATATTTTATTATCGGATTCACATGATAGCTTTCATATGATAGGTTATATGTTAGTTAATTGTTTCATAACATGAAAAGCATATCATATATGTTAAGTTTTGTATTTTCTATATACATTGCTTTTATGTTATTCATGTTTCATTAAACTCGACATTTCGTGGCTGGGAGAACTCGGAGTTACTCCCCACTGACTGTGGCTTCCGTGTTTATATTTAATGCGGTCGAACAGGTGGTGATGCATATTTGGGGTACATTGACGAGCTAGCGAGCGAAGTATTTACCTTGGACCTATATTCGGTTCTTAGATTGTATATTATTATACACTCTTTTATTTCCTTATTTATACGGGAGATATGTCTCCCGTCTTGTATAATTTTTATGTATAATATTATTTTTCTTTTGTATGAACCCTTTTTATTTATGACACCTTCGTTATGTATTATTATCTTTTATGTATTTAAATAAATTTTTTTTCTTTCCGCAAATTTGAGGGTGTCACAGATTAGGCAAACTGGCCAGTTACCGTCCCAGACCGATAAGAACAAGGAGACACTGAATATTATCACTCTGCGAAGCGGTCTCGCTTTTGACAGTCCTGCTGGTACCGTTGCTGATATCTCTGGTGCGCATTCCAATGTTTTAAAGGTTGATGCTGTAAGTTTCTTAAACTCAATATTAGACACTTCTAATATCATTATACATTTAGTTTACTCTTAAACTAAATAAATATTATGCATGCATAACAAGATATAAAAGAAAGAACCATTTCTTACATTGATTATGAAATATGGGCACAATATTTGAACTCTTTTCAAATATTGTTCTTGAGCTAGTAATATAAGGATGATCTTCCAAGTTTCAAAGTAGAAACTCTCCAATTAGTTGCACCCAAGACTACCCTTAATCTCTACAAAATACTACACTAGTATTAAATAGTAGAAGCCCTTATTATGAACTAATAGATATATTACAACCCTTAGTAATGATATTATTAGTGTAGGAACACAAGAAAAATTTCTCAAATTTCTTTTTAGAGAGAGATAGAGATTTTTAGAAAAAATAAAGATGCTAGCAAAATATGAGATGTTGTAGTATTTAATGAGAGGGAAAAACAAGCCCCTTTGTGGCTTGTAAAAACCGGTCACCCACACCCCACATGGGTGGGGTGTTGTCACTTCCAATTGTTCTTAACAATGTAAAAAGGTTGAGTGTTGGTAATAGTTTTGGGTATGATTATGTCTAATTCCTAATTAGAATAATACACAAAAATAATCACCGTTTTGTACACTACCAAAACCGGTGCACCCTTGTAATATGGGTGTCCATTTTATTTTTGCAATTTGTCATTTGTCACAAGTGTGACATGTGACATGTAACATGTAAAATATCTTATAAATGTGCATTTAACCAATTTAAATGCAATTTCATAACAAATAAATTAGACTTAACATTTTAAGTCACATTTTATAATTACATGTAAATAAAATGGTCCTCTCATATTTGGTTAATAATAATCTACAACAGTTTGTAATTATAATCGACCAATTTAACTTATCTCAAATGTTTCATAAACATAATGCATTCTTAGTAATATAACAATTAAATTACCAAAATGAATCTTATTTAATCATATTACAATAAGATGTATTTCTCACTCACAATTTAAACTTGGTTCATTTTAAGGGATTAATTAATCTGTATCACTATACAATTAATTAATGTACATGATTAGGGGATTGTCCTTTAGGTGTGACCTCAAGGGATCAACTGATCACCACCGTCATACGACAGTAACGTCAAACTCAATTGAGCCAATCGTTACCGATTTATGTTGACCAGTTGACTATAATATTCATCATCCCTTTGTATTCTTATTATCGAGATTTAATTATGTGATCGCACTATTGTTGAGGACATTTACTCCAACAGATGCTGATATTGTGATCGATCGAGGAGTTTATTCTAGTCGATCCAATGATTTGAAGGGAAATACACTTGATCGAGAGGTTGATGTTCCTCGATCGAGTGAATCAGAAAGACAGAAGCTCGATCGAGAAGGTTCAGTTGATCGATCGAGTACTTTGACTGATGATGCTGCTCGATCGAGCAGTTTCAGTTCCAAGAATGATCGATCGAGTAACATCGATACTCGATCGATGGGTCCTAATGAGCGAGAAGCTCGATCGAAGGGGTTAAGCAAGCGGATGATTAATAGCGCGAGTGTCAAGGATATGCAACGTGGATCACCTAACGTTCCAGTTCCGTTTTCCGGTCGGTTGAAGAAGGTTAAGGTCGAGAAGGAATTTGTTCGATTCGCAGACATTGTACGCGATCTTAAGGTGAATGTTCCATTTGCAGACCTCTTATTAAAGGTACCCTCTTACTTGAAATTTATGCGTGAAATTCTTTTACGTAAGAGGTCAGTCGATACTGTAGAGACTGTAGCTTTGACTGACGAAAGCTCCGTGTTCCTCCAGAACAAATGCCCACCTAAACTGTCCGACCCAGGTAGCTTTTCCATACCGTGTCATATAGGTACCTTTCTGATAGATAATGCGTTATGTGACCTAGGAGCTAGTGTTAGCGTCTTACCTTTGTCTTTAGCCAAACGGTTAGGCTTCACCAAGCTTCAGTGTACCAACATGACGGTGCAAATGGCAGATATGACCTTGTCCCGACCTTTAGGAGTCATAGAGGATGTACCTGTGCAAATAGGGAGATTCTTTATCCCGGTCGACTTCATAGTATTGGACATACCTGAGGATTCTCACACTCTCATCATTTTGGGAAGACCGTTCTTGCATACTGCGCAAGCGGTTATTGATGTCGGGTTACGGACATTAACTTTTCAGATAGGTGGGGAGAGAACCTAGTTTTCACTCAGTCTCGTGCTAGTAAAGGTCCCATGCTTGTTTCACCATGTCACGCGCTTCCCTTAGCTGACATCATACCTGATTTGTTTACGCATGACAAAGCTTCGGTTCCTATCGAGCCTATAGCTCCTGTGTGTGATATTCCTATTGCTACAAAAACACCTCCGCCCCAGCTTGGGAGTGAATTGGAGGAACGCGCTGTTGTGTGTTGTCTTACAGATAATAGATCGGCAGCATTGGAGCTGAAGAAGGGGAGCCATGTTCGCGTGATGGCATCAAGAAGAAGTCCAAGATGGACAAAGGAGTTCGCACATATTCGAGTGATTCGGAAGTGGAGCTAGACTCCAAGAAACGATCGTATGTGTGGAAAACGAAGTCGGAAATTACCGCAGCTGAGGGTAATTCCGCAAGTCAAAGGCCTGACGGTGGCCTTGTCACAAAACTATTTGGTTATTAGCCGGGTTTGCAACCGTGTGCAATTTGTAAATAACAATTTATTGCGTTTTCATTAGACAATTAGACAATTAGGCTATTTACTTAGATTAGACGTTGCGTTATAATCCGTAGTTTAGATAAACAATTTACTTTTCCTGTTAGACATTTTTTGGTATTTTTTTGAGTATCGTTTTTGCAGGAAAAAGAAGCGGAAATCAATTGCTAAAAGTCGAAGGCTGTGCAAATAGGAAAACCATTCGATCGAGTAAATTGTTACTCGATCGAGAGACTTGGGGAAGAAAAAGACCTCGATCGAGTGGAATGCAAATCGATCGAGGGGAATTCAAAACGATCGAGTAAACTGAGGATCACCAAAAGAAAGTCCTCAATCGAGTAAATCAGAACTACTCGATCGAGCGATCCTGCCTGAAAAAGTTCTCGATCGAGTAGAATTTCTACTCGATCGACCGAACTAACTTACCTATATAAGAGAAGTCTTCGATCCCCTTTCAAATTACTCGATCCCAATTCTCCTTTGTTCTTCATCTTTCGATTTTTTCTGCATAATCTTACCTGCAGTTCGTGTTAATATCCAAATTAATTACCAATTACATATACCCTAGTACTTTACTGTTGCAATTGATCGAAAAGCCCTTTCTTGTTCACCTTTAATTTCGATTTATTTGAAGATTTTGTGAATTTAGGGTTTGTTAATTCGATTTGTTCGAATTTGATCGAGTCATTGCTATTTTTTTTTGGGTAATCATCAACAATTATGGAGTCAAGTTCAGTCCCTAGTCAGTCCGTGGTTCCCGAGGTTGTCTCTGAGATGACGACAGAAGTGATTTCCGCTACTGTTCAGACCGCTACTGCTGTCACCACTACCGAGACTGCTGCTGAGACGATCTCCACGGAGCATACTGAGACTCCGACTGCTGTCACGGTCACTGCTGAGGCCGTTGTTCCAGTGACCACTACTGAGGTCGCTCCGCCTTCTAGCTCATCACTCACTCCTGGCAAGAAGGCGTTGACATCCAGCCAGCTAGCCGCGCATAAGCTAGCTAATGCTTGAGGATTGGCACCACAAAAGGCTCTCAAGGCTGCTAGTCAGCCATCTAGCGTGGAGTCTCTTGGGCCACTATCACGGATTAGGGAGGTAAAATTCATTTCTAGCATCCACCGGAAACGGTTATCTTATTTACTTGACTCCCCTATCCATTTGAGCCGTTTTCTGCACCGTTTTGACCCAGAAGAGCTAGGTTTATTTACTGATGTTTGCCTATTACTTACCGGGACGGGGATGTCGGGTTTGGCCTCGATGAGGGAGTATACATATCGAGTACCTACGCTTGAGTTTTTCAGTTCCTATACTTTTCAGGCTGATATGTATGCTACCTCACCGTCTAGCGCTGGCATTCATTTCCGACTCTTTAATGAGTCACATTCTTGGACTTTAGCTAGGTTTTGGGAGGTTTTGGGTCTATTGAGTGACGGTATTTTGGCAGCTCCTAGGAAGCTGTTGACCCAGGTTTGGACCGCCCTTTCTCACACACCTTATGACACTCGTAAGGTGGCCCACGTTCACCACCCCTCGCTGCGCTATTTTCTGCGACACTTAGGCGAGTCGATTTTCGCTAGGCCAGAACCCTACAACATCAACAACACTGAGTTAGCCATTTTAGCGGGGTACCTGAACGTTTATAGCGGTACCCCATTTGTCCTGAACATAGCTTACTTAGTGGCTCTTCACTGGAAGAACCAAGAGTCTAGGGTGTCTAGCGCCGTAGTCTGTGGCGGTATGGTCAGTAGGATTGGCCGCCACCTTTATTCAGACTTCCCTAGGACTCATTTGCGCTTAAGACCTGGCGACGACTTTGATTTACCTGTCATGGTCGGGTTTGCTTGGATCACGGGCTCTGGGCGTCGGATGTGGAAGATATGTGGTTCCACATCCGTTGTCTTACCTTGCCCTACATTACCTTTTCTTTCACCTCTCACTACTGCGAGAGGGGTGAAACCCCCTCCCCCTGTTTACCATCTACCTTTCACTACTACACCTTCCGCTTCCACTAAGAAGAGGAAGAGAGCTTCCCCACAGAGGGATGTTGGAGAGCCGTCGGGTTCTCAACAGGTTGGGACGACCACTGTCACGCCCCCGTCTGTCACCACCACCACTCCCCCTCCTGAGTCGGTTTTTCTGGCTAATTTTGTTTGTCCTCCCCTGTTTGAGGCGTCTGAGGTCATGGACCAAGGGCGTCGTGATGATTTGCTACTTGATATGCGCAGGGATATAGCACAGATGCGACGGGATCAGGCCTTGGCCTTGTGTCCCTATCTATGAGGACCATATCCGCAGAGGACGTCCTATTCCAGATGGATGCCTCACCCCTCGTTCTACAGATACCCCGAGGGTGGGTATCCTTCACCATCTTCTTCTTCATCTTCTTCTGGAGAGGAAGAGGACGAGACGCCGGCACAGAGGGCCTTGAGGGAGCGCGCGGAGTTGGCAGCTAGGAGGCTAGCTCAGGAGGAGGAGAGGGACCCGACGTATACGGTGGAGACGGAGGAGACTGCTGGGAGGAGGTGATGTTAGCTCCCCAGTTTGATGCTGGTTTGGGGAAGCTTTTGTTCTGTGAGTTTTTTCTGTTTATTTTTTCCATTCTTTGTATATATTTCATCCCTTAGGAACATGTATTAGGTTGTGTTTCCCTTTTCCTTATATGCTGTTGTGATGTAGCCAATGAGGACATTGTCTGTTTTGGTTTGGGGAGGTGTTTTGCATCCTTTTGCGTCTGCATTTGCATTTGTATTGCATTCACGTTTACAATTCATGTTAATTAGAAAATTTTGAAAAAATCAAAAATATCACGTTTATTTTTTCATATAGTCGAGTCGGATTGGATTCTTGTTCGTGATGAAATTGCACTACAAGTCTGTTTTATGCTATTCCTTGCACCATTCTTGACTTACTTAGTAAAATCGAAGTAGTGAACTATTGAATTTTATCTTGGAATTTAAATTTGACTACTAGACTTGACTCAACATTTTGGCAAACTACTTATATATTCTGAGTTTTAGAGCCTATAACTGGTGACATTTATGACCAGTTCATCTAGGAATGAGAGTAGTTACTCCCCACATCTCGTGTCATTTGCTTGTATATGAACTTTGATTTCTTATTGCCTGCACGCATTGGGTTTGTGGTCGGTATTACATGTTTTGAGAATAGTTGCATCTCCCTTTTCCTCATTTTACCCCATTAACTCCACATAAAGCCATATTTGCCTGTTGCCCTTAACAACATTCTAAACTTAGCCTAACTTTGCCGAGCTAGTTTAGTAGTCGAGGTATATTTTACTGTTGTGTCAGTTTTTGACTCGTTTTCATTGATTGGAGTGGGTATTTGCGAGAAAAAGAAGAGAAGTGATGATTAGTACCTCGATCGAGCAGCTTTTAGCTCGATCGAGCAGATGTTGCTGTATGTTACCTCGATCGAGTGACTTATTTCACTCGATTGAGGGGTTTTTCCCTCGATAAGGCAAGAAAGAAAAAAAAAAGAAAAGAAAATGAAAAATGAAAAATGAAAAAACAATATATATGAGAAAAAATAATTGGCTGAAGTTTTTGTTATCTACACCTCCTTTGCTTATTATTATTTGTCGAGGTGTTTTATGGGATTTGTGTTGTATATGCCTAAAAATGTCAAGGCATCGAGCTTAGTTTTTGATAGTTGGAAGAATGGAACGAGTTCTATTACAGTCTTGTTAGGAACTAGCTTGGCTATTTACCCTCACATTTCCATTAACTGTTTTGCCCCTTCTTACCAATTAGCCTCACATATCGATATTTTTGCAAATGTTCGGCACGTGATAGTCCTTGAACGGTGGTTATGCGTGTGTACGGTGCTTGAATCATCTTTCATATTAGTTAGCGATGCATGTTGTGTCGGTCGTAGTCTAGGTGAGTGACTATATTTTCTTCTCTCTTTCTTATACATATTTAATTACCATTTGCTTGTTGAGAGACGAGTGACCCGTGAGAGTCCGAATTTGGTTGAGTCTTGCAGGGTCGAAAGTCTAATTTATTTCCAAGATTGTATAAATTCGTTCACTTTCGTATTAAGCTTTGTAGTGATTGAATGAGTGCATTAAGCGGTTTAGCATTGACTTGTAGCTAGCTCTGAGACTTACTCCATTCCCCTAGGTTCATTTAGTTCCATATATCTGCATTTAGTTTGCTTGAGGACAAGCAAAGGTTTTGTTTGGGAAAGTTTGATGCGTGTATTTTATATAGACTTTTTAGTCCATTTATGCACGCATTTCTATGTCATTTAGGTGATATTACGTCACTTTATGCCATTATTTGGCTACTTTGTACAATCATTACCATTTTGTAGGTACAAGCTGCGTAGTAGCGGAAACCGAGCCAAAACAGTCCACTTTGCATGCATTTAGGAGAATGGAAGGAACGGAACAGAAGCTCTTGCATTGGAAAGCGTGAAACCGCTCACAATCAAGTCCAAAGCCACGACCAACACTATATGCTAGGCCAGAGGACCTCGATCGACCATATCTTTGGTCGATTGAGGGGAGTACTGATGAAGAAGACTCGATCGAGTAACTCTCTACTCGATCGAGAGGATTTGTTGCTAGAGAAGACCTCGATCGAGCTGTCATCTGCCCGATCGAGGGGTAGCTGTTGAAGAACTGGTCGATCGAGAGGATGAAGTCCTCGATCGACTGACATTCTCGAATAAAGGCCTCGATCGAAGGGGATTTTCCCTCGATCGAGTGAAATCTGTCACGGGCCTTAAGTCCATACACTAATTAGGTTAGAAGTCGTGTTATGCATTATATAAGACTCTTAGTTCGTCATTAATGAGATTATTATCGACTACATAGCAGACACTTATCATTCACCATTAGTTTCTGAACTTTCTTAATCTTTAAGTTTACATTCGGGTTTATTATCGACGCGGATTTGTTCTTTACGCCGGATTTGCTAAGATTATAAACTATTCTCTCTCTTTTATCCTTAATCTTTGTTCTAGTCTTAATTATTGTTTTACCTTTCTAAATTGCTGCGTTATTGTTCTTTATGCTTGTTAATTACGATTATATCATGTCTAATGTCATATATTCAATCGTCTTTATTGCTAGCATCATTAATAGTATGAGTAGCTAATTCCCTTATATGTTAGGATGAGGAAAACTCTAATAAAGGCATGATAGGATAGAGTATTTTAGTTAATCTTGAATATGAGAATTAATCTAAGCAATATAATTGACGTTAGTCGAATGAGTGCACGCAGAAGATTAGCTAGGTAGTTAACCCCGACCTGGATCGAGAGATTGGAAGAGAAAGGCTTGCTTAGAATTGATAGGTGAATCCTAAGAGGGCGAGAGTTAATTAGGAAAATCCCTAGGGTGGTTCGAGATCGAGAGGAGAAAACCATTGCCCTTCTCATTGATAGATTGACTTACTTAGTTGACCCGTAGATGCCGATATTGCAGTAGACCGAATCCTAGCATATTTTTCCTTTATCTGATTTATTTCGTGTTAACCTCTACCTTTATTTCTCTTCCCTTAAATCTTATTTAGTTTAGTTTAAAACCAAATCAAAACCCCCAGACTGTGACTGACAGACTTAGATTATAGTTAGTTAATTTCCTCCATGTGGAGATCGACCCTACTTCCGCTATCTTCTTTAGTTAGTAGACTTAGGCTTTTATTTTTGGTGTATAACGACTCGCACCAGACGGCAAGCAAGAATAGGCTGTAAAGAAGAAATAAAGGACATAGTAGCCTCGCCGAAGACCAGAAAAGGCGACCGGTGAAATCGCCGGCGAGCT
This sequence comes from Heliosperma pusillum, assembly GCA_022085475.1. Lineage (NCBI taxonomy): Eukaryota > Viridiplantae > Streptophyta > Magnoliopsida > Caryophyllales > Caryophyllaceae > Heliosperma > Heliosperma pusillum. The sequence continues at coordinate 27,023 of JAIUZE010002163.1, forward strand.
AATTGGGGATTAATTGGGATGAAGTGTGATAATTGTGGCATGCAATTAGTTTAAACCGAAATAAATGTTTCATATTTTAAAATGCATGGACCATAAAACATGTTAAAGCAATTGTACTATAGATTTGTAGTAGTATTATTTAGATGTAGAGAAGGAGTAATTAAATTGAGCAACATTACTATTATACATCGTACATACATACATATATATATATATATATATAATATATATATATATATATATATATATATATAGAGGTAAGATCCGGTGAGTCCACCTAAATATTTGAGTCCGTGAGTCCAGCTATACAATATCACAGATTACACAAAACAATATCACTGGTTACACTAAACAATATCACGAAATAATCAGCACATAAGGGTGAAAAATATTATATGTAATACTAGTCGTCGTTGACGACGACCACCCACCCACTAATAACGGCGAAATATCCAAGCACTTAGATGACACAAGAAAACAATTATCCGGCACCATCATCACCCATTAATTATCCCTTGTTTTCTTTTCAATCTTCACATTCCTCCACCCTTACACATTACTCCTACTCGGAGCTCACACCACCCCCAATCGCAACAAAATTTGTCATTATCGTCGGTAGATTAGGGATCTCGTTGTCGGCTATGAAGAAAAATGCCATAAGCAAAGAAGCTATATACAATAATTTTTGGTGAAACACCGATAATAATGACTTTCCGTCTAAAAAGGGCGAGAGAATGATGGTGTTTGTCGGAGTTTCCGTTTTGGAATCAATTGGTGTGAAAAAAAAGTATATAAAAAAAGTTAGTGTTAATGCGCGAAAAGTGGTTCAGTGGTGTGATATTGTATAGTATATCCCGTGATATTGTTTAGTATAACTTGTGATATTGAATCATGGACACACGGACTCAAAAAGATAGGGTGGACTCACGTGATCCTAATTCAATTTAATTTGACAAATGTCATTTGTGGCTGCCACGTGTCATTTATTCATTTAAAATTTTTATAGACTTTATTGGTAATTTTTTAGCATTCTCATTAGATGAGTTGTAGTATTTTTTGGGTGGGTTTCGAGATGAAGTGGTAAGCCGCTCTTTGTACCTTTCATCAGTTATTGATGCTATTTGTTTGGAGTCACAAAATGAATCATGCATGCGGTTGTTTATGATTTATGTGAAAATTATATAGTGATATTGGGTCGATATAAATTGTCACTTGAATGTCGGCCAAGTAGTAACCTTTCATATATGTTAACAGCGGTAGATAGAATGCTACATGCACTGATAATATTGATATTCTAAGTTACGTGGTGAAGCCATCACATAGGCGAGAACATGAAAAATGTAAGTTTAGCCAAAAGGCCTCTCCATTTTGGATCAGCTAAGACAAAACATATTTGGTTTTTGCCATTGAAAAATCAATAATGGCATGTTGGAATTCGCCTTATTTTGCCAAACCGCATGTTAAGACACATACTGACTTATGAAACTAAACGACAGTTGATATAGTCAGAACTTGTAATTTAAGAACACACATAAAGCTTGAAGTTGTGATAACAAGGCTAAAATGCGTTTGGGTAAATTTCTGGATAGCCGCAACAACTGCAGCGTAGGCATTGATCGGGTCAGCATTTGTGAGAGCCTGACCAGACTTCTTCTCTTCAGCGGACACGTGTACATAGTCTACGCCTTTAGGAAAACAAGGCGTATCATGTAGTGTGGCTACCCATAAATACGAGTCATGCTGATGGTTCTGGTTTTGAGCCCATGCGGTGCGTCCATGCCCTTCCTGTTCAAACTTTTTTGCAAGTTTGAATGCACAGGCAAGATGAGCATTGGTCATGCCAAACTGAAAAGAAACCATCCCAGTGAAGTTCTTGCCATGCCACACAGGCCAAATTTTTTTTAACTAAATATCCCTTTTGAATAAGGCTATCCCCAACTCTCTTATAGCTCTTAGCAACATAATAACCACCCTCAAAATGTATGTTTTCTTTTAGTTATGTACTTGTTACCTTAAGTGTATTTGGGTTGTGTATTTGTTTTGCTTTGTGTAATGTGTCATTTCTTATAGAAGGAAGTAGATATAGATACGTGTGTGGTGTTTCATGTGGAGTTGTGGTTGAAAGTTGTTTCATTGCATTTGTGCATCTAACTATATATTCACATGGTGTATATTGTTTGGTGTTTAGTATAAAACAGCTAAACTGAGTGAAATGTAGTGACAATGATGGACCATTCCCCTTGCATAAAAACAAAGATTAAAGTTGGAGGGTTATCTTTCTACACCGTCCCTTATGTATGCAAGCTTCAAATTAGCGTGACTGTTAATGCAGGAGTATACAAGGAGAGGTTATAATAAATTAATTTTAAAAACAGTATCTCAATTAAGATTGTGAAATATACCTTTACGTTACCTTGTGAGATGATGGGAGCCATAGCGTCAGAGTTGGTTCCAGGAATCAGAGGTGCCCTTGTGTATTACAGCCTTTGTAACTCTGGTGTCTGTGGGCAGTGGAGTCTAAATTGTTCAAAATCTGTAGAAAAGCACAAGTGTATTACAAAATCAAGTACTGATTCATAAAGGGGTAAATGCAACAGAAACGTAGAAAAAGAAAGGAGATATTTAAATTTACGTCACCAAGCTCTATAAATAGAGCCTAGTATACCATTCACTTTCGCGGTGTTTAAAAATAGAGATATGTGCAACTCAGATTTTAAATCTCACTTTCAAGTGATAAACAGTAATTTGTGCAGCCCTTTGTCATGGTTTTTGTATTTTGCAAGACGGCCTACCTATATAAGTATACGTTCTTGTTGCATAAGCAGTGTGAACTAATACAGATGTGGTGTTTGTCTGAACTTTAGATCACAGTGATGCTCTATAGCCCTTACAAAGCCAACGATACGAAATGTTGATGGCTATTTATTAGGTGCGCAGTTAGCCAATTGAGTTAGAAAAACGTAATTTGAAGTGGTATTTACATGACAGTAAAGCGAATTACAAATGAATCACAGCTAAGTCATTTATTTAATATGTGATTTTTTCAAAAATGTAAAACTTAGTCATAATTTACTCTATGTTCTAAAAAATGCATGGTGACATGATTATAAATATGTGTTAGAGAGTGCTAATGTGCACTGTCTATATGGACTATATTTTGTTCAATTTGGTGATATTATCTGCGACATTTTTTGGTGAATCTGGGTTGTTTTGGATTTAAATTAGAAGGAGATAGAAGTGTAAATGTTAATTTGAGTACAATTTGTCACTATTGATTTAACTGAACTTAAAATCCCACAGCCTAGCACAGGGATCAGAAGAATAATGGAGCGGGTTATGTAGGAAGAAGGTTCATCGCCAAAAGGCAATCAGCTCACGAACCCGCATTCTAAGCGAGCTAGCCGCACCTCTACTTCTTTATGCATCATATCAAGTAACAACGTAGTCGCGGTACGTTGATATGTAGCTCCGACATTAATTAGCCCAAATGGCATAACCGTGTAGCAATATGTGCCCCATTGAGTGACGAAAGCTGTCTTATGCATATCTTCCTTGGCAATTTTGATTTGATTATACCCGGCATACCCATCAATGAAGGATAACAACGCGTGATGTCATAATATCAAATAGTTGTTTCTATCACATGCTTGCATTATATTTTTAGTCTTTGATTATTGATCACAATCCTTGATTAAATTTGTTAATTCTTTCTATAAGTCGAGAGACACGGAATTGAATTAGACTAAGCATGTGTTAGTAGAACGACCTAGCCAAAGCGAGAGTTCGTTAGGACCCGATCTAAGGTTGACACTAATATCGAGAGGTGGGTGCCTTTAGCCTAAACAAGTTATTATCAATTTCCTAGTTTGACTTGAGCATTTACATAATTTGCTTGTGTGACCCAACCTCCCTAGACTCTTCCTTTATTAGTATTGTTGTTTTATAAACCCAACCAAACTAATCGATAACCGACTTTGAAAGAATTCACCCCATAACAACTTGTTAGAACTCCTGTCTCCTTGTGTTCGACCCCTATTACTACATTCATTTGTATCTAGGATATTTATCTTTGATTAGGTGTGCGATAGCCTATCAAAACGCTTCCAAGGATTGAAAGTGTGGAGGCGTGGGTATAAAGAACATTCATATAAGCAACATCCATGGCAGCCTAAACTCAATGTCGGATAAGGTCACGAGTGTTATTCTTATTGTGCGCCTTGTGAGCGCGTTTTGATCCGCGAAGGCAATCGCTCGATGTTCCCTTGATGTGCTAACTAAAATCTTGCATGTTGCTCAGCGTCTTGTGCCTTGTCCACTGTCAGGTATTCCCCGGAGGAACGTCTCTCTCCCTCCCCTAAAAAGGGGAGGATCAAGTTCCGGCACTATCGTATCGCACTATCCTACCTAAGGTGAAGTGAACCGACCTTTTCTCTTCTTTGACTTTGAATAGGCCCACATAGGACTCTTTAAACGCTCTGCGACTAAAGAAAGGCAGCTCTTTATATTACTTATAGTAAAGGGGCGGTGCCAGCAAGCTCAGCTGCAGCCTATTTACTTTCAATGTTTTTAAAATTGTATTCATCTGGTGGTGCCCTCGTGGGCACGTTCCTCTCTGGCGGCGGGCGTTGAAATAGTGAAATGTTTGTCAGAGAGTTGTTTTTGGCCCTCTGCCCCATGCATATAACCAGCTCGCCACGGCTAAATCCCTGAAGTTAGATGATCCGAGCATTTTTCCCACACCGGACATGGACCGAACTGTCTCACGACGTTCTGAACCCAGCTCACGTCGAGGTTTCGAACTAATTTGGTGGAATTGCAATAAATTTAATGGAGACTCCTGCTATGAGTAAGGAAGCAGTATAAGAATAGGTGAAGTAGCATTTGAAAGCGCCGAGGCAAGCTCTGGGTCGTCAGCGTCAGATTTTATCCAACCCGTGCCACGTTAAGCAGAAGAACTAGTAGTTTATGGGGACGAGCAGCTGGGTTCCTAGAACGTGAGTCGGAGAAAGAGGCATTCACCGAGGGGTGATCAGAGGCATTTGCCCAAGTACCCCCTCTCCTACCTCAAAGGGGTTTGTTATCCCGGTTTCCCTAAACACAAATGGGATGCATCTATTCGGCTGGGTACAGCTAGAGAAGGGGAATAAGAATAAGGAATCCAATGCTTGCATAATCATGAGTCCGTCTAAGGCATTCTACAGGTTATTCGGCATCCAATGTAAGCTCTTATCTTGGGCTTTTAATTGGACTTCATTTCTTTATTTGCAAACTAACCAAAGTTGGTTTCTTCATGCTCGGGATTTCCAATTTCTTCCCGAAACGCCCCTATGCTTCCCAGAACACCTTTGCATGATCAAGACTTGCTCTTATTAGCCTCGTGAACTTGGATGAATGCTAATTTGACGGGACAAAGCTACCGAATGCTTCATTTCCTACATAATGCAATAAAAACGCCTCGAACACGGAAATAGCTCATGAACACATTAATAGAAGTGCAATAATCAAATTAACCGAGCTAAAATAAGGAGTTAAATTATATATAAAATGGACTCATCACGCTTTCCCAGGCCACCAATGCAGGACTATCTTTAGTGTCATGCCCATGCCATAGAAAATTCCTACAAATAGAATCAATCTTATTCAAGAAAGTCTTTGGCAGAATAAACACCCAGGCCCAGTAAGTGTGCAATGTTTGGAGCACATCTTTGATCAGAACCAACCGCCATGCATAAGAAAGCTTCATATTCCATATCTTCCTACTCCTCTCCACTACCTTTTCAACTAAATAATTGCAATCCAAGATAATAAACAATCTTTTGGGAGATACAGTCACCCCAAGGTATTTAAATGGTATACCTCCTATTTTCATTCCAGACAGCTCCTCCATTGCCTTGACATTCAGCTCATCAACACCATTAAAATACAGATAGATTTCTCCTTGTTCATAACAAGTCCTGAAGCCTTGGAAAAGTGAGTAAAAGACTGGAGTAGGTTCACACATGTAGATTGACATATTGATGAAATTGGAATTAGAACATGCAAATAGATATTCTTTCTTTTTTTATTGATAGGGATCCCATTCATTCCTAGATATTCTTTTTTTTTTTATTGATAGGGATCCCATTCATTCCTAGATATTCATTGTGAGTTCGTAAGAATGATGTGTTATGAACACCCCAGTTCCACTCAACTGATCTACCTTTCTAGGGTGTAGGGAACTGATCTACCTTTCTAGGGTGTAGGGAAGTAGGTTCACACATGTAGATTGACATATTGATGAAATTGGAATTAGAACATGCAAACAGATATTCTTTCTTTTTTTATTGATAAGGATCCCATTCATTCCTAGATATTCTTTCTTTTTTTATTGATAGGGATCCCATTCATTCCTAGATATTCATTGTGAGTTCGTAAGAATGATGTGTTCATTACAATCATAGATCAGATGGTCTAGCAGGCTTTTAGGCAATTTACTAGGTCTTAATCTACCATGTCATGCTTTGTCTATTCAATTCCCGTATCTCTACCTTGGAAAAGAATTCCATTCTAGTCAATGATTTTGGCCAAAAATCGTTAACCATTATTACAATCCAAACATACATAGACACAATGTTTTAAAAGCACAATTTCTTCTTGAAAGTCCATAGACCTTAATTAGACTCCTCTAATTAGTTGCTAAATTACTTGTTAATTTAGTATTTAATGATCTATGTAACATGCATGCAAATATAAAAACATTTATATAAGAGAAGAAATTTCCTCACATTGATATGGAAAATATAAGGGCACAACAAGAACTCCTTCTTGTTGTTCTTGAGCTAATAATATGGATGAATACAAATAATCCCCAAAGTAGAAGATCTCCTCTAAGTTGCACCAAGATTAACCCAAATAACCTACCCTTATTATTAACTAGATAATAAGATAGATATTATTCTACTAATATTATGACTATATTACTACACTAGTAATACTTAGTAAATATTAGTGTTTGAGAGTTTTAGTAAGAATATGAGGTTTTGAGAGAAGTAATAATACAAAGCACAAAATGAAGTGATCATAAAATGAACACAAAATGTTCATTTTATAAGCCATGAGGCCGGACCATGTAGTCCAAATAAGACTCTTATTTTGTTCATTTGATCACATGCATTAGAGTGGAGTGTTGTAGAACAAGTGATGATTGTTTATTACTTGTTATGGCACTTTCATAAAGTAACTAAAGAGTAAAAATAAGAACAAAATCATCACCATTCTAACTACTAGCCAACCGGCCAAAATGGCCTTAGTTTGGTCCATTTTGATTTTTGATATTTGTCTTACAAATACATATTGATCATATGGTTAATTATCTTGTATAATTAAGTGTTAATTTGATCATATAACAATTATATGACTCAATTAAATAAATAATATGTACTTAACATTTTAAGTAATATTTTACCATTATATCAATATATAATGGGTCCCACAATGCTTAGTTAATCTATTTTACAACTCCTTGTAAATATAATTAACTAATTACCTCTATCTCAAAACCTCAACTAATTTAGTAATTTAACGATTAATTACTAAGTTAAATCTTATTTAATCGTATTACAATAAGATATAAATTTATTAGTCAATTATCGCATAATTGAAAAATAAGCTTACTCGAATTTGAGTTCTTAACTCAATTTCTAACAATTAACTCTCGTACATATCGAATATATGTAATGTACTAATTAACTGTATCGTATACAAATAATTAGTTACTATTTGGATTTCATCCTTTAGGTGTGAACGAAAGGGATCAGTTGATCACCGCCGTCAAACGACAATAACGTCAAACTCTAGTTAGCCAACCGTTATTGATTTACGTTAATCAACTGACTAATCATATATGTAGTCAATAATTATCCCAATTATATTCCATAATAAGATTTATTATGTGGCGCACTTTGTGGAGGACACCTACTCCAACA
>JAIUZE010002164.1:0-37531 GCA_022085475.1 Heliosperma pusillum
TATTGGAAATTGAGTTAGGAACTCATTCTACTTAAGTTTATTAATCAATTATACGATAACTGACTGAATAAATTTTACGTCTTATTTTAATACGATTAAATAAGATTTAATTTAATGATTAATCGTTAATTCATTAAATTAGTTGAGGTTATGCATATATTTTGAGGTAGAGGTAATTAGTTAATTATATTTACAAAGAGTTGTAAAATAAATTAACTGGACATTGTGGGACCCATTATATATTGATATAATGGTTAAATATCACTTAAAAGTTGAGTGTATATTGATTAATAATTTTAGTCATATAATTGTTATATGATCAAATTAACACTTAATTATACAAGATAATTAAACATATGATTATAAGTATTTGTGGGACAAAAATCAAAAATCAAAATGGACCACATAACACTAGTTGGGGCCGGATTATTTGTTAGTGGAGATCAATGATGATTGTTCTCATCTAATCCTACACTCCACCTTATGTTATGACACCATGATCATTACATTTACCACCAACACTCAAGTCATTTGCATGGGAATAAAAAATAAGCATAATAAGAGCCACAAGGGCCATGCCCATCCGGCCTAAAAGGGCTACTTAAGAGAACAAGAGTTGTTCTCATTTGCACATCTTCATTTTTGCTTATTTTCCTTCTTCTCTCTAAAAACCTCTAAAATCTCTCTAAAACTCACATGCAAACTAATATTCATGTCATATTACTAGTGTAGTAGTACAATAATATTAGTAGTATTAATTCTTACTTATTATCTAGTTAGTAATAAGTTAAGATTATTTGGGTTTAATCTTGGGTGCAACAAGAAGGAGACCTTCTACTTTGGAGGTTGTTTTATGGAGGATCATCCATTATTTTCATGCTCAAGAACAATAAGAAAGAGTTCTTATTGTGCCCATATTGAACCGAAAATACCCCATGTAAGGATGTTTTCGTCTTATCTTTTCTTTTATGCTTTTATATTTGCATGCATGATAACTAGATCCTAAATCATTAAGTTAATGAAATTTAATGAACTAATTAGAGGAGTCCAATTAGAGGTCTAGGACTTTCAGATTTCACTAGGATTCCCAACTACTGGGAAAATAAGCTGAAAGGTGAAGGGGACCCGCTGATCCGACGGACTGTGCCATGGTGGCATCCCAGGACAGTCACTGGGTCATCATCCTTGGACCCAACTCAGTCACTTTGCATTCCTGGCTTGGAATTCATGGTATGTATTTTTCCGAAAAGCTAAGGAAATGTGAGAGTGTGGACTGTAAGGTCTATGAAAGCTGTAAAGAGAGGTCCATATATCTTATTGAAGGCGAGGAGGAGGCCGGATTTCTAGTCACGCATCCAGCAAAGAGATCGAGGACTAATCCTGCTGCAAGGGTGGTGATAGATTGACACGGTAATGCTAGACCTCGAGAAAGACTGTTGGTGATTAGGTCTGAGGTAACGCAAGAGCGTCCGGCTCGCGGCCGAGACAAAAAGTGTGAGAAAGGTAACAAAGGCGAAGGGAAGATGGAAGAATAGTCTTAGTTAGTTTTGTTATTTAGTATTATTATTATTTTAGTTGAGATGTAATAAATGGTGGGATTTTTAGAATCCTAGGCTTAGCTTCTATTTCGGTATTTATTTATGTATGTGAGGTATTAATATTATTTTTGGATAATGAATAAAGATTAAGTAAGTTAAGAAACTGATGAGTTTTTCATTCTTTATTATTCTTGTCATATTTAAAATGCAAATGCAAATGTCCTTCTATTCACATTTCAAAGTAATAGCGGGGTGAATCCTGTGAAGGATTGCCTACGTATTCATTGCAAAAAATGAAATCAAACCCTGTGCGTAGTTCGAGAAAATGCAAAAGAATAATTGTTCGAAACAAGAGCTTGTAATGAACTTAGAAAAGGGTAGCATGTGCTTTACATACTCCCAAAAGAAATACAATTTGATTTATTTGATTACATGAGGATTATCCAATTCTCAAAATGCAAGAGCATAGCGACATTAAATTCAACTGTCCTGGGGCCGGTTTTATTCCGTGTTATATGAGCGGCACATGGAGTTGCGCGAGACGCGTTTTCCTAGTGCATGCTAAGGTTAGTACCGTTTCAAATGGTCTAGGTTTGTAGGTTAGCAAATTAATTCCCGTCTAGGTATGTGATTCTAACTGCACCCCCTAAGAATATGGATTTGACTAAGAAAGGTCCAGCCCAGTTAAGTTTGAACTTTCCTCGTGGATCAACAGGTAAGAGACCTCTGACTGATTTGACCACTAAATCCCCTTCTTTGATGTTTCTGGGTTTAACTCTTTTGTTGAATGCTCGTTTGATACGTGCTTGGTATATTTGTACATTGTGTAACGCACGCAGTCTACGTTCGTCCAAGAGGACAAGCTCATCATGTCTATCCCTCTTCCAATTAGCTTCTGGGATTTGACTTTCTAAGAGAATAAGTGGATATGGGATTTCCAGCGCTAGTGTTTGTACAACTTCCATTCCATAGGTTAAATAGAAAGGAGTGGCTCCAGTGGGTGTCCTAACTGAAGTGCAATAGCCACACAATGCGAAGGGTATCTTGCTAGGCCAATCACGGTAATTGTCGATCATTTTCTTGAGGATTGTGACGACATTCTTGTTATCTGCCTCTACCGCGCCATTAGTTTCAGGTCGATAAGGCGAGGAATGATGATGCTTGATCTTGTATTTGGCTAGCAACTGCTCAGTCTCTTCTTGGAAGTGTTATCCATTATCACTGATGATTTCATATTGGCAACCATATCGACAAATGATATTGGTTTTTATGAACTTTGCCACATTTTTAGCGGTAAAACTAGTGTAGGATGCTGCTTTAACCCAATTGGTGAAATAGCCGATAGCTACCAAAATGAAACACTGACCTCCTCTTCCAGCTGAAGTGATCTTTCCATTGATGTCATTCCCCAAGCAGAAAATGGCCAAGGAAAGGTCATGGTGTAAAGCAACGAGGGAGGAACATGTTGAACATTCCCGAAGATTTGGCAATTGTGGCATTGTCTGACGTACTTAATACAATCCGACTGCATAGTCGTCTAGTAATATCCTAGACGAGTAATTTTCTTTTCCATCATGGGCCCGCTCATGTGAGGACCGCATATTCCATCATGTACTTCTTCTATTACTTTTCGTGCTTGTGAACGATCAAGGCAACGCAAGACGACACCAAGACGTGTTCTTCTGTACAATTCTCCTTGCATGAGGAGGTATTGAGAGGCTAGTAAGCGTATGGCGTGTTGTCCCCTCTTATCTATCTCTGGCGGGTATGTACCGTTGATTTTTAAGTTTAGAATGGCCTGGAACTAGGGTTCCTCTAGATTCTCTTCTTCATCCTTAAGTTGGTACACATAGGCCAGTTCTGACCGTCAATCGATGCACAGAGGCATGTTGATCATGTTCATTTGTGAACCTATTTGTGAACCTATGATTTGTGCCCTTATGGATAACAACATGTCCTAGGAGTTTGCCTGAAGTTACACCGAATGCACATTTTTGCCGATTGAGCCTCATGTTGTATTTGCGCAATCTGAGGAAGAATTTGCTAAGATTGTCGATGTGTCCTTTCCTGTCTTTGGATTTGACATTCATATCATATACGTATACCTCCACATCTTTATGCATCATGTCATGCAATAATGTAGTTGCGGTACGTTGGTATGTAGCTCCAACATTAATTAGTCCAAATGGCATAACTGTGTAGCATTATGTGCCCCATGGAGTGACGAAAGCTGTTTTATGCATGTCTTCTTCGGCCATTTTGATTTGATTATACCCGGCATACCCATCCATGAAGGATAGTAATGAGTGATCTATTGTATTATCTACCAATATGTCGATATGCGGTACAAGGAGGTCATCTTTGAGACTTGTTTTGTTTAAGTCTCTGAAATCAACACAAACCCGGATTTGCCCATCCTTTTTGGGTATGGGGACTACGTTAGCCACCCAGTCAGAATACTCGAAAACTTTAATGAATCCGGCTGTGAATTGCTTATTGACCCCTTCTTTGATCTTAAGAGCCCATTCAGTTCTCATCTGACTGAGTTTCTGTTTTACGGGTTTGAAGCCCGGTTTGATCAGAATTCGGTGCTCTGCGATATCCTTGTCGATCCCTGGCATGTCTTTGTAAGACCAAACGAAAACGTCATTGAACTCGTATAGGAGGTCTATAAAACTGGCCCTCTCAGTCGGACTTTAGGGTTGTCACTATTCTAAGTTCTCGGGGTTCTAGTTCGGTCCCTACATTGATGGGTTCAATGTTTTCTATGACTGGTGCCCCTTACCGCTCTTGTAGAATTTCTTTAATTATTGGGGAGGTAAGCCGATCGAGTCTGGGTTAGGATTATCCTCATTGTCGTCATAAACAGAATTGCATTTAGAAAAACACAAGGAGTAAGCAGAATCTAATTTATTAATATTAAATTTTAAAAAAACCTAAAACAAAGAGGCCATCTTTCAGTAGTCAGAGGCGGCAAAGGAACAGCTGCTGGGATATTCCCCAAATTGCTGTTATTTTTAGATGCTAAGGTAGGAGAAACAAAGGGATGGGGGTGACAGCACGAGGAGACTCTCTAGGAACTTCACTAGACTTTGACTCGGACCCCGACTTTGACTCCAACTCTGACTTGAATTTGTTGTCTTCTGGTTCTCCTTTGAACATCTATTCTTCCCTAGTAGTGACTTTGAAGAGTTTTCCTTGGTCGTTGGTCCATTTGATCGACTTTCTCTATCCTTTCGGCTGGCTTGAGCCAGCGTCAATGATCAACATTGTAGGGTTGAAATGATCATCCTGAAGTATCATGGTATTGATCTTATCCTGTGCAGCTCTGACGAATCGATCTTCTCAAAACATAAGGCAAACTGCTTGTTCAACTAAATAAGGTGTCTGACAAGCTTTGACGGTATGAACCATTTATGAGGGAATAAATTAGCAATCGTGGAAGACCTTGATTCCAGCTAATTGTATTCCTCTATAGTGCTAAGGCTCGGGAAACCCATGAAAGTATTCTTGGCATCCTTCCCTAACGAAATATTCGTTTAGAGTAGGGAGATAAGGTTGCATCTTGATTCCTTTACTTTTACGATTTTGGACTTGAGTAAGCATTTATAAGGTTTCCTCCTTCGTGGGTTTGTATCCCAATCCCAATGGTATCTTTCCAGAGTTCCCTTCCTTTTACGGTGCAATGGTACTCTTCCTGGTAGGGTTTAATGGCATCCTTGGTAAGTATCCATGGGATTTAAGTATGTGGTTAACCACTAGGTTAGAGTACGGGTCGAAATATAGAGGTGCTAACTCACTCTCTACGAGATTCACACTCTGAAATCCTCTAAGCTCATATAATGGATCTGTGATTACTTGATTGCTGGACATTTTCTCTATCACAGCCTTGATAGGTGATGAAGTGATTGTCACTACTTTGCCTTCTAGAGGAATTTTAATCTTCTGGTGTAGGGTGGATGTTACCACTTTAGAAGCGCGAATCCATGGCCTTCCCAGAAGTATGTTAAAGGATGCTTCAATGTCCACAATCTGGAAATTAACCTTTCGCTCGATTGGCCCAGTGGCTATGGTGAGGTTGACTAGCCCTACTACTTTACGTCATGTCCCATCATACGCTCGAATACCTTGGTAGGTAGGAGTCAAGTCTGATTCTTTCATGCTCAACTTACGTGATGCCTTCAGTGGTATGACATTTACTGCGGAGCCATCATCTACCAAAGTCATCGGTATATTCTTCTTTAAGCACGTGATTGTGATATACAGAGCGAGGTTGTGATTAGCCCGAAAGGAGGCAAGACTTCATTTGAGAAAGTAACTGGGTTACTTAGTTTGACAGAATCTTGGAAGACCAAGTTGACTACATCGTCAGGTGTAGAGTCGGGTGCTATATTTAGCTTTGCCAATGCTTGTAGTAGAGTCTGGCGATGGGGAAATGAACTTGCAACTAATTGCCAAACTGAAAGATCAGCCTTTGTGTTTTGTAGTTGCTTTAGTAGATGGTCGGTATATGTATCTTCGCCATCATTTGGGGTGACGCCAGTGGTGTTAGTATCTGGACCATTAGTAGTAGGGCTGTTATGAGGGCTTTTCTGATAAGGGCATCCTGATCTAGTGAGATAGTCTATATCTTAATCTTCACTATTTTGAGTTTGAGAATGTTTTGTGAGGTACTCATCCTCATCCTCACCGTCATCGGCCCATATTCCGTTGACGGTATTAAGTTCTGGCAAACTGATGATTTCAGCTTCTAAATTGATGACTCGTTCAACCAGCTTGTCACATATTGTGATCACTTATTGCATTGTAGATTGTTGGGATAGGACTGGAGCTTGTGGTACGCCTTCTTGGGGTGTGGTGCCAGGAACGCGTAGGGATGTGACGATAGTTTCGAGCTCTGAAACGTGTCTACTCACATTTCTAGCCCATGCGATGAAATCATCGATGGTAGGAGAAATGGTGGAATACCTTTCTTCATTTTCGAGCATGTTAATTTCATCTTCAACAGCTGAGATGAGGTGTGAACAATCCGTGTTGGATTCTTCATCTGTGATCATTAGAACTCCTAGAGGATTCTTAAAGTTGTTGGGTTTGCCTCCTGGGGGTATGGTTAGACGACCATCCTCAATCCTATCTTGAAGGACATGCTTCAATTTGAAGCATTTCTCTGTGTCATGCCCCTTGCCTCTATGATGCTCACAGTAAGCGTTCTCAGCCCAGAACTTACTCTTCTTTTCCGTATCAGGTGTAGGTCTTATAGGCTGGAGCTTGCCTTGTTAAGTCAATCTTTTCAAGGCACTAGAGTATGTGTCACCGTTGTTTGTGAACTTCATTTGAGGGTTTTTCTTTCGACCTCATCGGTCTTCTTAGTGGATCCATAAGAACGAGTCATTGAGCCTTGATACCCGCGACCTACTGTTTTAGACAAGAGTCCCTTTCGGATGTCGTCTTCGATTCTAATCCCTAGCACAGTTAAGTCTGTAATAGACTTTATGTTTTGGTATCTTAGGTGGTTTGCATAAATGGGTCTTAGATTGTCCACGAACTTTTCCACAAGAGTGGCTTCATCTGGACGTTCGACCAGTTGTGTACTAGTCTTCCTCCACCTACTTAGGAAGTCGGTGAAACCTTCCTTCTCATTTTGAGTAAGGACCTCTCGAGTACGCATGTTAACTTGAATTTCAGCATGTTCTACGTATTGTTTGGCGAATTCAATTGCAGCATCATCCCAAGTTGAAATCTTTGTGTGATCTAGAGAATAAAACCATTGTTTGGGAATGGTGTCGAGAGACAAAGGAAAGATCCTTAAGAAAGTCTCTGGTTTGATGCCTTTGATAGACATATAATCCTTGAAAGCATGGATGTGATTCAAAGGGTTCTCATGCCAGCTGGGCATTCACAGCTTCATATTTGCGGTTATTCTCCCTATAGATGTCATCTCCCTTGAGATACATTAGTTGCTCTTCCAAGTATTGGAGTCGCTTTTCCGCTCCAGTAAGAACTGGTGGGGTATTGACTTCTAGTTGTCCCACGATGAGTGAAATTTTATCGTGCAAACTAGGGTCAGGAATGTCTGCGGGAGGCAGCCTAGTTTCTACGGCAACAATTAGACCCTCAATGGAATTGAGGCGAGCATAGGCCTGGTCTTGATTTGTTTGGAGACGAAGGAGCGCAGCTAGGATTTGGTCATTACCATTTGGCTTGGGTTGATGAAGACTTTCTTGGCTAGTTCTAGGCATCTTGAAAACTAAGCAAGAGACTGACGAAGAATCAAAACACGATCGACCAATCTAGCACATTTACTCAAAAAGACTCTACTTGTAAAGTGAGAGTGTGCCACTGTGTTTAAGTGAGTTTTGAAAATGACTGGTTTGGAAATGTTTGTCCTAGACAACCGTAGTGTGGTTGTAGAAGTGTTGACTCGAAGTGGAGAAATTATTTTTAATAGACACTTGGAGAGAGTTTCGACTCATTTTGCGCTACTTTAGGCCACCATTGAAAATGCTTTACGGTTTTAAAAAGGATTTTGATTTTGAAAATTTTGTCATGGTTTATTTACAAAGTGGTGATCATGTAAGGGTTATACACATTTAAACATGCATTACAACAGCATGCTGAGTTCATTTAAAATGGTTTTGGCTTAAAAGGTGGGTTGACATACCAAGCAATCAAACTCAAGCTCGGTGGAGAGGTCCGTGCCAAACATGAGTAAGGCCGGTTCCTAGTCCATTTCCTCGAGTAGTGAAAGCACTAGGTGCTAACATGAGTACACATCGTGGTATGGTTGACGTCACTCGCTATCCATCCTTAGGCTCAGATAAGAATTTGGACCGTCCAGACAGAACGATTGGTCGAAAGGGTTGGGTTAGGCGTAGGAAGGCCAAATAAAACGACTGTGATACACGGATTTGCGATCCTTTCCAAACTGTGATACACAGGGGAACCACGGATAGAGAAACGAGGGAGAAGCATAAAAATTTGTATTTGTGGAGTCGCCACCAACTTTTGTGGGAAGTTGTAAGCGTTCGAATACTTCATGCCATGACAAGACACAAAATGATTACATGAACACTAAGAACTCGTTACCCTTAGCTTTCTATGTCTAAAATGAATCTCGTGGATGCCAATGAACACGGGTGCTCAAGGAGATATGGAGTAAGGGGTGAGGGTACGTATTAGGAAGTTCTTTAATTGAACACCTAATCCCGCTAGCCTCGATAGCGGCCTCTACTAATGATTAGGGAAACTCTTCGGCTATCGATGTGTTGTCGGTTATATACATGCAATGCAAAATCCACGTTTTAATCCTAGCATGTGAACTTAACTAGTCGGTTGACATGTAGTTTAGCATTCAATTAGGTCGAAGTAGGATTAAAGATTCAATTGCATGTGAGAACAATTAATTAAATCATACAATGGTTCCAAGAGATTGAAATCAATTACAAAAGAACAAAGATTACAATGGATTTCATGATCTATGTCGGAAATATGTTCAAAACATTAATTGAAATAAAGAAAGGAATTAATAAAACTAGAACGAATCAGATTAACAATGATAATACGAATAATAATCGATTTATTACCTAATTAAACTACGCTGGAGCGAATCAGGAAGTTCAGAGACAGAAACCAGCCAGAAACAAGCGCCGCAGGTCATGCGTCCACTGGAAAAGGCGCATTAGACCTTGCGTCTGTTCCTGAGATGCGTTCTGGCTCTGAAGCCAGAATCGCTATAAGTTATGATTTGTAAGTGAATTTAAAGTTTATTATTGATCTTTAAGTCGGGTGAAAGTAATTTAATTGATTAATTATGCTAAATATATCTTAGACCAAAGAGTAAAATCCGATTACAACCAAATCCAATGTTTGCGGAAGTGAATAAGTTTGATGATGCAAAATAAAGGTAATTGTCTAAACATTGGTTTCCAATAAAAACAATAACGCGCGCGCTCTCCCTTGTTTCCCACATCCTAGTTCCTTGGATTACCTGTCACACGATCTGCTCTCACAATAGTGGTCATAGCAGCTCCAATTAAGGACAAAAACAAAAGAGGGTCAACAATAATGTTTAGTAAGGTAAACAGTCCAAAAGTAAATAAGAGTTTTACTTAAATTTAGAATTCATAAGAAAGTAGAATATCATTGAGAAGTTCAAGTTTCTAAATAAGGAAATCCGATCCAAATAGTTAGTCCTTCTAAATCTAAAAACACTTTCCTTCGAAAAAATCATTTCTTCACTTTCTTTAGTAAGTAATGGATAGAGGCCGTATGGTGAGGATCCCCACGTCCTAGTCCGGATAAGACGAGGTTCACCAAACCATGTACAATAACTGTCCAAAAATCCCGAGTGCGCACACCCCTCAATGGGCCAACCCCAAAGAGGAAGACTAGAGGACGGGGTTCGATCAACAACCCCCACCAAAAGCTCTGTATATGAGGTCCCCTTTTATTATTTGGGAACAACCTACCCCTCTACCAAAACCGTTCAACCAAAAATCAAAACCCTTTCCAAACAATTAAATCCATTTCTTGAGATCAACCATCTCCATAACTTGTACAAAAGATCAAACGGTTTTCGTTTTCAAACTCTTAAAAGTTACGAGTCCTTTATTATATTTCAAGACTTCAAAGGATGGAAAAACATCAATTATTTTTCAATATTTCATCACAATAATCCAAACTTATAATAACAACCATTATAAACATTATACACAATATAACATTTGAAACAATACTCAATAGTTCAAGAATAGTGTATGGACAAGCGTTTCCCTTACCTTATGAGCTGGTCTAGAAGTTTAAAATGCTTCTTCTATAAATCCCGAGTCTAGAATATACATAAAGTACTCGTTACTAAATTATTCCAGTCGGTCCTTAACTAGTTCAAATGGTTTTATGCATTTTACCCGGTTTTTGTTATGTTTCCATTTTGAACGTTTTGTTCCGAGTTTTATTCTTAACAAAGCGAAATAAGTTCATGATCAGAATATTTAAGAGTATTTTATCAAGTTGGTGCTTTTGGTTTAACAAGTTATAGCTTATACACTCGGTTTACACAAGTTTACTATCTTATACATACTTTACGGTTTTACAGATTCTGGATAGTGATTTCAAAACGTCATAACTCCGTCGTTACTTACCTTTTTGGGGTAAAAACAGTGTGGTTATGTTCCTTAAAGGGTTATCTAACTTTAAGTGTCAAGGTGTCAAAGTCCAAAATCGACTCTAAGGCCTATGAAATTACAGTTTAGTGAAAAAGCAACGGTTTGCGACTCACAAGATGTTTCGGGTTCGTTCGGGGCTTAAAACGTTGAAACACAAATTTTTCAGAGGCTACTATGCATATTTGTCCTCTGAACGTTACTATAGTCAAAAATAAAGTATTCTTGTTTAGTGTAGCTATGTTTTCTAGTGTCTTTTTCGAAAATGGTAGGCTCTCAACAATCGATTTAGTGAATCACTTTTAGTCATATATTTCAGATTGTCTTATCATATTACAAAAACCATAATACATCAAAAACATCATATTTTAAAGCAAGGTCAGTTTTCATGGATTGCTTTATGAGTCTAGTAACTTTAGTCATGACAAGGTTGAAGTCTAAATCAGAGTTTTAGATATCTAAAATAATGTTTTTTCAACATGGGTCGGATTTAGAGTCACAAAAAGTGTCGGTGAATGGATCCTTCTTAAAAACATGAAACAAGTCGATTCCAGAGCCTAATATGCTTTAAACTCAAAGGATGTTATTGTGCTAAACTATGAGACCCTAACTTGTTCAATATATATACTTTTAAGATTATTAAAGTGAGATATGAAATTCCAAGCTACCTGAAACAGGTTTCACTAATCTATTTTTCATTTCTAAACGGTGCATGAAAAGACCGTGAATTTTTGTGGGTATTTTAATAATAACAGTAGGCACGACATATATTGTTTTCACACTAAAATTACGAGTTTTAGTCCAATTTGTATCCTGTCCAATATTAACCTACGATTTTAACATTTTAATGGTTGTTACTTGCTTATTGTTTAAGAATAATGTTCTTAGGGTATTTCAACATAAAAATAGTGGTGGTTTAATTATTCTCACCAAGTGAAGATCTTGGTGTTAGCTAGATCCTCCTCCTTAAGCTTTCTCCTCCTCCTTCTTCTTCTTCTTCTTCTTCTTCTTCTTCTTCTTCTTCTTCTTCTTCTTCTTCTTTTGCATGTAGGGTGGTTATAGGGTATGGGGAAGGGGATGGACGGCACCCAAGGAGACAAAAGAGGGCATGCCTCAACATGCATTGGCTCCTTTGCATGTAGGGTGGTTATAGGTTGGTTATTAGGTATCTAGACTAGATGTGGTTAGGATTTTATTTAGTGTTATGTCGGGTTTCCGCGACACGGAAAACGAAGCGTGACGATATATATGAGACTCCTAATATCGACACTAGGGTTAAATATATGTATATATATATATAATACTCTCTCTTATTAAAATAAATTTAAGGAATATATTTTATTATAAATTCTTTTACCGTTTGACGATGATAGCGTTATTAGATTATCGTCTCAAAGTCGGATTAAATTTCTAGGTTACGTAACAGTTGTACCGCTACAAATTTCCCATTTTAGTTCTTATTATTTAATTCCGTATAATACTTTATTATTATTATCTTTAAATTTCCCTTTTTATTTTATTTGATGATTTTACGAGTATTACAATCTACCCACCTTAAAACAAACTTCGTCCTCGAAGTTTAAACTTATCCTCCACAAACAAGCAACTAACGAGCTAACATAATTCGCAATGCAGGGACAAGATGTGAGTATTACATCCTACCTCCCTTAAAAAAGTTACGTCCTCATAACTAAATAATTACCTCGAAAAGCTCTGGGTATTTTAGTTTCATGGCCTTCTCGGCTTCCCAAGTTGCCTCCTCGGTGTCATGGTTTGACCATAACACCTTGATTATACGGGTCTCCCCATTTTACGTTTTTCGAACTTTACTATCCAAGATCTTAACAGGTCGCTCCTCATAAGATTGTGAGTCATCAAATTCTAGTACTTCGGGTTCTAACACATGCGATGGGTCGCTCAAGTACTTACGGAGTTGGGAAACATGGAAAAGATTATGAACGCGATCTAGGGATGGTGGTAACGCTAGACGATAGGCGACCTCCCCAACACGCTCCAATACCTCGTATGGGCTAATAAACTTGGGGCTCAATTTTCCTTTCTTACCAAATCGCATCACTCCTCTCATTGGTGACACTCGCAACAAAACTTTATCTCCAACTTCAAACTCGCTGCTTCTTTGGTGAAGGTCGGCATAACTTTTTTGCCTGTCTTGGGCTGCCTTCATCTTTTGTTGGATCACTTGGACTTGTTGGATCATTTCTTGAATCATCTGCGATCCAAGTACAACACTATCTGTGAGGTCGTTCCAACATATAGGGCTCCTACATTTCCTTCCGTATAGGGCTTCAAATGGTGCCATCTTGATACTAGCATGGTAACTGTTGTTGTATGAAAATTCAATTAGGTCTAACAAGTCCTCCCATTAACCTTTGAATTCTAGAGCGCAAGCTCTAAGCATGTCTTCCAGAGTCTGGATTGTTCTCTCAGTTTGACCGTCGGTTGCGGGGTGAAATGTGGTACTCATCTTTAGCTTGGTCCCTTAAGACTCTTGTAGTTCTTGCCAGAATCGGGAAATGAATCTCAAATCTCTATCTGAAATGATACTATTTGGAACTCCGTGTAACTTTAGCACGTGTCTCCTATAAGTCATGGACAGTTCTTTCTTGTTCCAGGTATCCTTCATTGATATGAAGTGTGAAGACTTTGTCAATCGATCCACAATCACCCAGATCATGTTGTTCCCTTTCTTGGTCCTTGGCAAGGCGGTGATGAAATCCATTGAGATTGAGTCCCACTTCCACTCTGGGGTGTCCAAAGGCTGTAGTAACCCTTGGGGTCTCCTATGCTCGATTTTCACCTTTTGACAAGTCAAACATCGTGATACGAATTCTGCTACTTCTCTCTTCATATTCGGCCACCAGAAGGTGTTTTTAAGGTCTTTGTATAACTTATCTCCTCCCAGATGCACTGAATAGGGTGTAGCGTGTGCTTCCTCCATGATTTTCTTCTTTAGCTCGAAGTCTTGAGGTACACACCATCTTGCTTTGTAGCGAATGCTCCCATCCTCCTCGATGCTGAAACCTTCTCCATTCGGGGTCCCAATCTTTGCCTACTTTGCTTCAATCACTTCATCTCCAGCTTATTTCTCATGGATCTCATCATATAGGTCGGGTGATAGGGTGAAGTCGTTCATGTCGTCACCTTTAGAGATGACGTTGATGCCCATGTTCTGGATCTCCTTTCTTAGCTTCATTCGTAAAAAAGCTCCACATAGCGAGTGCACACACTTTCGGCTGAGAGCATCAGCCACTACATTTGCTTTTCCTTCGTGGTATTGGATCTCCATGTCGTAATATTTGATCAACTCTAACCGCCTTCTTTGTCTCATGTTCAGCTCCTTTTGGGTGAATATATACTTTAGGCTCTTGTGGTTGGAAAAGATCTTGTAGGTGACTCCATAAAGATAATGACGCCATATCTTGAGGGCAAAGACAACGACAGCTAATTCCAGGTCATGAGTCGGGTAATTAACCTCATGTGGCTTTAGTTGTCGGGATGCATAAGCAATGACTCGGCGATCTTGCATTAGCACACATCCTAGACCATTCTTGGATGCGTCGGTGTACACCTCGAAATTTTCATTTCCACTTGGTAGTCCTAGCGCTGGGGCGGTTGTTAATCGCTCCTTGAGAGTTTGGAATGGTTTCTCGCAGTTGTCGTCCCATTGAAACTTGTTTGCCTTCTTCATCAACGAAGTCATCGATCGGGCGATCTTGGAGAAATCTTTTACAAAACGCCTGTAGTATCCAGCTAGACCCAAGAATCTACGGATCTCGGTGACATTCTTCGGAGTCGGCCAATTGGATACGGCTTCCACTTTGCTTGGATCAACTGAAACTCCGTCTCCTGAGATAACGTGTCCTAGAAAAGAGACTTTTTCTAGCCAAAACTCGCATTTCGACAATTTAGCATACAACTGGTTGTCCCTCAAGGTTTGAAGAACTAGTCTCAAGTGCTCCTCGTGGTCCTCCTTATTCTTTGAGTATACTAAGATATCATCGATGAAGACTACTACAAACTTATCCAGGAATGGTCGGAATACTCGATTCATCAGGTCTATGAACACGGCAGGTGCATTTGTAAGACCAAACGGCATTACGGTGAACTCATAGTGACCATATCTAGTTCGAAAGGCGGTTTTTGGTACATCTCCTCCAGCTATCCTTAATTGATGGTATCCGGATCTGAGGTCTATTTTCGGGAATATTCCTGCTCCACGCAACTGGTCGAATAGGTCTTTAATTTGGGGTAAGGGATATCGGTTTTTCACCGTCACATTATTCAATTCGCAGTAGTCAATGCACAACCTCAAACTTCCATCCTTCTTCTTCACAAACAAAATTGGGGCTCCCCATGGTGATACACTTGGGCGAATGTAACCCTTATCCAGAAGCTCCTCTAATTGGATCTTTAATTCAGCTAGTTCTTTTGGTGCCATCCTATAAGGTGCTTTGAAGATTGGGCCAGTGCTCGGAATAAGGTCGATTTGGAATTTTACTTCCCTTGGCGGGGGCATGCCAGGAATCTCTTCAGGAAAGACGTCCTCAAACTCCCACACTACCTCCACATCTTTGACTCTCGGACCCTCGATGGACACATCATGAACGTGACACAATATGAATGGAAATCCTCTCCTCATGTATGATTTTAAGGTAAGGATAGATATTAATTTTACTTTGGGTTTGACTACCACTCCTTTGTAAGTAATTCGGACTCCTTTGGGTCCTCTCAGTGAAACTTTTTGTTGCCAACAATCAATCTTAGCTTTTTGTTTATTCAACCAATCCATTCCTAATATCACATCCAAATTTCCTAAGGGAAACTCGACTAGGTCAACAAGGAATTCGGTCCCCACTATTGTTATGGACACATCTCTACAGATTTTTGAACATTTCACAACTTCTCCTGATGGTTGCAAGAACTTGCTTTCCATCATTTCACTTTGATTAAGCCCAAGGGTCGGTGCAAAAGAACTGGCTATGAACGAATGAGATGCTCCAGAATCAAATAGAACATAAGAGGGTTTAGAATTGATTAGAAAAGTACCAGTGACGACGTTCTAGGTCCTTTCAGCTTCATCACGGCCAATGGCGAAGAGTCTCTCAGTTCGGTTCCCATTTCCTCCCTGAACGGTGCTAGTTGATGCAGCTTGATTGTTACCTCCATTGATCGGGGCTCTACTGACGCCTTGATTGTTGGGTTTCCTTGGGGTCGGGTGACAGGTTGAGCGCAGTTAGAATTTGCATAACTCCCTGTGGTTCTTGCAGGTATTCCTCCATGGCGAGTTTGGTTCCCTTGCTGAGATTGTCGTTCCTTGGAGTAGCACTCATAAGCTCGGTGTCCCATTTTGTTGCAGAAGTTGCAGCGAACAGGATTGCCATTGCAATCTTTCCTGGGGTGATCTTGGCGACATTGCTTGCAGAAGTAGCGCCTCACGAACTGCCTTCCTTGAGAGTTTGTGCTAAGGGGTTTTCCAGGGTTCCCAAAAGATTTCGGTCTGGGTGGCAAGTTGGTGAAGTTCCCTCTCTTAGGGAATCCTTGGCCTGCATCAGACTGGGTGCCTTTTCGTTTTTCTCCTATCACAGACTTCTTTTCCTCCATGACCCTTTCAATGTTGCTGGCTCGACAGTAAACCCCGGGCTAGTGTGGCAAACTCTTGTCCTCCTAGTCGGTCCGTAATGCTAAGCTCAAGGTTCCGCTCAAACTTGTCGGCTTTGGAGGCTTCATCAGGAACTAGGTTTGTCGCAAAGCGAGACAGCTCTTGGAACTTTTGATAATACTCTTGAATCGTCATTGATCCTTGCTTGAGGTTATCGAATTCCCTCCTCTTTGCCCTACGAAGATGCTCAGGAAAGAATTCAGACATCAACTCCCTCTTAAAGGCTTCCCAAGAAAATGGTTCAATGACTTCCTCTCCTTCATCATCGATATAGTACTCGGGTTCTAAGAATCGGTCCTTGTTATTACCCCACCATGTGTCAGCATTACCAGTGAGTTAGTAAGTGGCTTGGCCCACCATGTACACCTCAGGACATCGTAGGGTTTGGAAGAGCTTTTCGAATTCTCGGATCTAGTTTTCCAGTTTCAACGGGTCTCCGTCCTGCCCATCAAATTAAGGCGGGCGCTGCAGACTCACGGCCTTGGTCATGCTGGCCGCGGAGTTCAGGGCATTGGTTTGGGCAATTCTTTCCATGGAATCTGCCAAGCGAGTGTTAATCTGAACCAACTGTCGAACTACTTCTTTCATCCCGTTGTCATCCTGGCTATTGTCCTCATTGTGGACGGGGTTGCTGCGGGGTCGGGCCATCGGTACTACGTGGCGTAACAAACACATTTAATATTTAGTATCTATGTACATAGTATCTATCCTATGTCAGGTTTACTATATCATATTATTTCTATTCTAGTACATGCGATGATGTTAGCATAAGGCGATACTGCAAAATCAATAAATGTGTATAATAAGGCAATTCACCCATAATGAAACAGGGTTATAGCTAATAATAATTACTAGAAAATTTCAAATTTCAACAAAACCCCAAATTGTTCAAAACTCAACAATTCAAAATTTTAACGGTCTAACTTTTATATAATAATTAAAATAGAATAACGGTTCGCATGGTTATCCTTAGTTAGGCTGAGGATAGTCTAATGGTCTCTACCAGGACTAGGAGGGTCAACAACATCACTCCCTCCCTCATCCATGTCCTCGTCTTCCACAAATTCCTCTTCCCCGTCATATAGGACATCATCCTCCTCGTGGCATCTTCTCACCAATTCCTCAAGGCTATGATTGTCCGGATATTCCGGCAGAGTGGGGTCTTCTAGTCTCATTTCTTCGAAGGCCTCTACTTCGTCACGAAGTTCGCCAGCGAACCCAGCGTAAATTCCGGTGTCCGGAAGCGAAGGAATGAGGATTCTCCCTTTGTAGAAAGGGCAGTTTTCGAAATCTCGAGGGTGCAAGTGGTTATAATATTCCATATAGGTCTTCATGCGCAGACTATGATCTGCGAGGGACGTATCCGGGTGCATCCGAATACTGTGTGGAGTAACCATAGGAAAAGCCATCCTAAATTCATAATTGAAATTAAAATAATATTAATATTAATAATCATATTAATAATCGTCCCAAGTATCCCCACAAACAACCTCACCATGTTGAAAAGAAGTTTGTATTATTATATAAAATATCCAAGACAGTTTTGAAATTACGTTTGCGGTGTAAATAGAATATTTATTTTGGAAATAATAAATAAGGTTGGTTTATTTGCGGGTGGTGAAGAGATATGAAGATCTAATCACCTATCCAAGAAGGAAGCCCGCTCTGATACTAATCGATTGTGTCGCGGTATCGATACAAAAATAATTACCCACACTTAGGCTAACAACATAAGGAATGTAATTAGGGAAGTAGGGATCGATCCTCAGGGAATACGTGTTAACTATGAATTGCTATGGAGTGATTTTCATTTAAGTTCGATTCATTTGGGGTGATTGTCTAAACTACTAACATGAAATGAAATGACAAGTATGTAATGACGATATTTAAATGACAATTATGGAATTGCAATAAAAATAAATCTAATCTAATTGACGGAAAGAAAAGTAACGATAACTAAATCTAACTAAGAACGATAATTAAAATGACAATATTGAAAAGCTATGTAACTAAACTAATATACTAGCAAATTACAATAAAGGAAACTATCTAAGGATGGTAATGAAATGACGGTAAAATAAACTAACTAAAACAGTAAAATAAACTATATAAAACAATAAAATAAACTATCTAATCAAATTGATATAGAGAATGAGAAATTCATGTCAAATGATTTAAAAGCTTTATTGATACCAACATTAGAATTACTATGATTGTCTAAGCCTTGTAGCGGTATATTCCTCTCGGATTCGTACCGACTTTTTATTGGGTCCTAACGACCTCTCAGCCTGGTTATGTCACTAAACCCCTATTGGTAGTCCTAATTCCCATCCCAAATCTCGTTTCTAAGACGGAAATTGACTAATACAAACAATTGTTTATGGCCACTAAACAAAGTTATAGAATTTGACACAACCAAAGGAAGAAACAAACTAGGTGGTTCTATTGGTATCGACTCTTCTTTTAATTCATTTTAACTAGCAAATCATTTCAATATTACAATTCTATTTATTGTATCTACACGATGGTAATCTTACAATGTTATATCTAATTTATGTGATTAAGTAAATTAAGAGGAAAATGATGAACAATATTAAACTATGAAATAAAAGTACTACAATGATTAAGGTGATTATATTAATAATGATTCTAGTGATGAATTCTATGATGATTATTATATGATTAGGCAAAATAAAAGATGTCATACTAAACGATATGTGGGTTTTAACTAGATTACTTTTATGTGGATTTCCTAACAACAATAATATGAAAACAAGACTAATGAGATTAAAGTTCATGATGATGAAAATTGCATAAGTAAATCAAGGATAGAAAATTACCGAGTTTGGAATGCAAATTATGTAAGAAAGAAAATAAAGAACAAATATCCAACCCAATGTAATAACAAATGCTTATTGAAACACTAAAGAAGTACTAGGAAATTGCTGTAAAAACTAGTCTAGAATTGCATAAACTATAATCTAAAAACTTGTATGTAAATGTGTATGCTAATTGTGTAATTCTAGGTTGTGAATTGTAAGTTGTTCTCCAAATTGTGTTGTGATCCTTGGCTTTTATAGGGCTGCATGGCTGCTGCATTTCGTCCAAATTCATACCCTAAACAAAGCCTTAAAACACTCCATTAAAGCTTGGTAGACGAAGAGTCAAGAGACGCTCATCAGCAAACATACCCGATCGGGTATGTGGTAATCCGATCGGGTATGTAACCCAGATGGATTTTTCCGTCTCTTCCAATTTCGTCTTTGGGCACGGAATCCTATGCCTTGGTCTTGGTCAATTTAACACGTAATTGGGCTTGGGCTAGTCCTCCTTTGACTTGGGTTGATGTTTTCCTTTGAGAAACAAAGTCAAAGTCCAAGATGAGTCCACTCGAGGAAGGATGTAGCGGAATCGTAGTCAAACCGTGAAATTGCTATCATCGGTTGCTCGAAAACTCGTATTCTAGTTCCTTTGCTCCAAATAGTAAGAAAATATAGCAAAACCGCTTCATTTCCTATAAAACAAGACGAAGCACACAAAACAATTAGAATAGCAATATTAGCTCGTTAATCACTTAACAAAGTGCATAAATCGTATAGAAATCGAGCTAAAACGGGGGATAAGTTAGTACAAAATATCACTTATCAAACTCCCCCAAGCTAAACCTTTGCTTTTCCTCAAGCAAACATAACAATCATAACCAGGACAAGGGTAGCAAACAGTGATCAATCTATCATACAAATCCCAAAAATAAGCTCTTAACAAGTAGATGAATCATAAACCCGGAATAACAAGGGCAAAGGAAAGTGCGAATCGTGGTTGAGATTTACATAACGGCGCATCATAGAAAATATTCTTTGGACTTTTTCAGCTTTTGCATGATCTTATTGACTATGGACTCTTTCGATACACTCTTTACTCAAATTTTTGTGAAATAGGAAATATTGGTTCAAATTTGAAGTGACACTCTCCTATATACGACTTATAAGAATGTGCCCGCAGTCTATTATGGTAGACAATCCAAATTCACTAAGTAAGACTAATCATGATCAAAATGTAATGTAAGAAGCCAAGAGAAATAATGAAGAGGCTTGGAAAATTTGGGTAAGAAAGTGGACAAACGATTTTGGTCATGTGGAGCTTAAGTCAAGCTAGTAATAACCAAATGTGTAGTGGATACTCAATCCAATTCATACCAATTCCCATAAACAATAGTCAAAGCCAAAAGCAGCATATTGGCTTATTAATCATGACAAATCAAGTTACGACTTCCTAACATTTTTCTTTCTTTTCCTTTTCATTCATGGAAGCAATTTTCTCTTCTTTATCTTTTGAGCTTTTTTTTCTCTTTTGAGCTTTTTTCTTTCATTTTTCATTTTTTCAAAGCTCTTTTTTTTCTTTTTTTTTTCAAACTTCCTTTCACTGAAAAACACGGGAATCAGCAATCCCGAGACAGCAAGTTCACACTAAATGGTGACATTATCAGAACATCGCAAAAGCACATAACACCCCTACACATAAAGTCAGTTACTAGCTCAACAAGGGTAGGCAATAATATAATGTAGCTAGAAAGAAGGGTGTTTTTGCGAAATGCGAAATGTGAACAAGAGTAAATGGCTTCAAAATGTAGATCATGACAGTAATACTTAAAGAAAAATGGAATAAAAACCATACTTATGCGTTTTGATGTGACAAAAACTATAAGGAGAAACTACTCACTCCTAAACTGGGATCGGGTTCAGATGTACCGACCACTAGAGGCTCTACCTTACAATATGAGTAGCTTGCCAAAGTCAAGATCAAGCTTAATTAAGTCCAAGTGCAACTTTCTACCTACTGTGTACAAGACATCCCCATGAATGCACAATTCCTCATAACATAATGAAACATCAGCTTATAAAAACTATAAATTGAGAAATGTAAGATGGAAATGATCTTTTCTTTTTTTGTGTTTTCGATTTTTTTTCAATAAAAACTAAAAATAAACTAAGAAAATTAGAAGAAAATAAACTAATGAGAAAAGTAAAAATCTAAGTGCAATCCTAAATGCAATAAGTCCTAAATGCAAATCCTCCCCCAAGCTAAAACTTCACATTGTCCTCAATGTGCATGCAATTATAATAGAAGCAAACCGAAAAAACGGTTGGTAGCACATAGAACAGATACACAAGATGAAATTCTAATGGGAAAAGGGGCTAAAAAGAAAACTAAAAATGCTAAAAGTAGAAAAAATAAATAAAAAAAAGCTTACAAAATGTCGAGCCTCCCCTAAGCTAGTATAAACAAGGGGAGCTTATCATCTCATCTCAAAGGCCACCAGCTAGAGCCTCTCCTCTCTGAAGGAGGCGGCTCGGATGCGGATCCAGAAGCATCTGTATAGTAGGTATCATCTGCAGAATAATAACTACCTCTAGAAGCAATGATCCCGGTAGGGTTGCTGGCTCCTAAGGACTGGTACTCATCGGTTTGGTGACCACTAAAATCACCTCTATACGCTCCAAAACTCTCAATGCCATAGTCAGTACCACAGTCATCAGGTCCGGTCTGCTGCACACCTGCATCATAAGCAGTACCATACCCCCCTTCGGGCCAAGTATAGAAAGACGGGTAGGGGCCCTCAGGTCTAATCACACCTTGCCTAGCAAAGTGATCATAAATGGGGTGCAAAGCAAGCTGCTGGTCGGACAGGATTTGCAATAGGAGTTCAATGCCATGCTCAAAAACAAGACCAAACAACCTATGATCAGTCCAACCATGATTCAATACCATCCTTACCCTATGTCAAAAGCTATCTTAATGCTTTGTATAGTCCAGGCCCAAGCAAGAAAGCCAAGACACAAGCCAGTGGTAGCCATGACATGAGCCAGAGCCAACCAAGACACAAAACAGACTCACAAAACAAGCCAACAAACCCTTAGGAAATTCAGCCAGCAGCAGTGCCTTGGGGAGGGTCTCAGGGCAACTTCCAAGCTTAGGGACTCCTAACCAACTATGGGGCATGACTCTAGGGAGGGTCTACTAACTTTTTGGTTAGGAAACCTTCCTCAGAAAACGCCAGGAACACCCCTCAAAACATAAGCCAAGTTCAACAGTCCAGTTCTCACCTATCCAGAAGCAGTTCAAATGTCACTCTCAAAGTTTCCTCTTTTGGCCAAGCAGACTCAAGGGCTTTTTGCTCAGACTTTGGGGACTAGTACTACTCCAGTTTAGGACCAAAACACCAAGCAAAAAGTCCACTATGTACCATCTAACAAAGCAGCAGCAAGGCAACAAGGAACCTGTCCTTTTCAGAACAAATTTTCTATTGTTCACTTTATTTCAGTTTGTAGTTGTTATTTTGTTTTCTTTGGAGGATCATTATTAACCTTAGATGTGTTTGGACAATCAAGTTGTAATCCTAATGCCTATATAAGGCTTGTTTCTAATGAATGAAAGGCAGATTTGAAGTAAACACAAAAACTGAAACCTTGTTTCTGTTAACATCTCTTGGCTGTGTGCTTGAGACAACTTCATTTGCTTTGTGCTTGGAAGTGAGCTTAGATCCTTAGCTGAGTGCTGGGTTCAAGGTTCAACCCTCAACCATTGGCTTTGTGCTTTGGTTAAGGTTCTATCTCTTTCTTTAGCATTCAGTCCAAACAAAAACAGAGCAATTGCAAAGTATCTAATCTTAGTTCAATTTGTCATTGTTTAGCTTGTCTTTCTGAATAGTTTCATTGCAAATTGGTTATCAGAGCTTTGGTTTCTGAGTTCATTTACCTAACTACATTAAAAATACAAAATCCAACCATGAGTGAAGAGAGAATCACAGGTCTTGAAAACACAGTTCAAGGTCTTGTCAGAACTGTAATGGAGGTCTCTAGATCTGTCAATGAACTCCTTTAGGGCCAACAGAACAATGATACAAGGGGAGGCAGAGGTCAAGGAAGAGGAGCACCTTTCCTACAAGGTGGAGGAAGGAGGAGGCAACCTGTAGATCAGTTTGAAATGTCAGATTCAGATGGCTCAGATCAAAGTCTTTTCAGGCACCAGGACAAAGACATAAAGGTAGAGATTCCTGACTTTCTAGGTAGCATGAACCCTGATGATTTCCTAGATTGGCTAAGGTCTGTAGAAAGAGTCTTTGAGTTTAAAGGATACACTGATAGAAAGGCTTTTAAGGTTGCTATCATGAAACTAAAAGGCTATGCCTCACTGTGGTATGAAAACATGAAAACCTTGAGGGTTAGGGAAGGGAAAGAACCTGTAAAGTCATGGCTCAAACTGAAAAAGAAAATGAGAGCTAAGTTTGTCTCTAGGGACTACACTCAGGACATGTTCATTAAGCTTACTCACCTAAAGCAAGACCAAAGACCTGTAGAGTCTTATCTAAGGGACTTTGAACAACTCACACTGCAATGTGAGGTTGTTGAGAAGTCTGAGCAAAAGATAGCAAGGTTCTTAGAAGGCTTGGATGAGAGGATAGCTAGTAAAGTCAGGCTGCAAAATATATACTCCTTTGAGGAAGCTGTCAACTTGTCCTTAAGAGTAGAAAAGTTGGGGAAAGGGAAAGCCAGTGCCTCTAAAACACCTGCTAGAACCCCTACCTACAAACCTTTTGTAGGAATCAAAATGGGAGAACCTGTGGCTCCTACTAAGACTCCTTTCAATCCTGATAAAGGCAAGGCTGTTGAGGCAGGCCAAAGGAAGACTACCCCTCTCAAAAAGTGTTTTCAATGTCAAGGATATGGACATTTTGCTAGAGAATGTCCATCTAAAAGAGCTCTGAGTACCCTAGAAGTAATTCATTGGGGAGATGATGAAGTGTTGGTCTGTGATGATGAGATGGAAGAGCCTGAGGTAGAGGCTAGTGAGGAATTGATAGAGCCTGATGCTGGGTTAAGCCTGGTAACATGGAGGGTAATGCACACACAACCCCAACCCTTAGAAGAAGATCAAAGACACCAGATCTTCAGAACTAGGTGCACCATAAAAGGGAGGGTGTGTAATCTGATTGTGGATGGAGGTAGTTGCACCAATGTAGCTTCTAAAACACTAATGGATAAACTAACATTGCCCACCAAAGACCACCCTCAACCTTACAAGCTTAGGTGGCTGAACAAGGGGGCTGAAGTTAAGGTAGATCAACAGTGTGTTGTTCCATTTTCTATTGGTAAAGGATATGCTGATGAGGCCTTGTGTGATGTATTGCCTATGAATGCTTGCCATCTTCTATTGGGGAGGCCTTGGGAGTTTGATAAGGATGTTGTCCATCAAGGAAAGGATAACACTTACTCTTTCAGGTTTGGGAAGAAGAAAATCATCTTAGCTCCTTTACCCCCTATCCTGAAAGGGAATCCTCCACTCCTAACTGAAGTTGCTAAGGAAGTTATGCTATTGAGTGAGTCAGAAATGGAGCAAGAGTTAAATGATCTCAGACCAGTCTATGTCCTCCTCACCAAGGAGGTAGGGGAAGGTTCTAACCAGGTACCTAAGGAGGTACAAGCTTTGCTGAAGACCTACGAGGATGTTTTCCCTGCTGAACTACCTAGTGGATTACCCCCACTAAGGGGAATTGAGCACCACATTGATCTAGTACCTGGGACTGTCCTTCCAAACAAGCCAGCCTATAGAAGTGACCCCAGGGCAACACAAGAGATGCAATCTCAGGTGGGAGAGTTGCTTAGCAAAGGGTATGTCAGGGAGTCTCTTAGCCTATGTGCTGTACCAGCATTGCTAGTGCCTAAGAAGGATGGAACTTGGAGGATGTGTATAGATAGCAGAGCAATTAACAACATCACCATTAAGTATAGGTTCCCTATACCTAGACTCAATGACATTCTGGATGAACTCAGTGGGGCTCAAGTGTTCACCAAGATTGATCTAAGGCAAGGGTATCATCAAGTAAGGATTAGAGCTGGAGATGAGTGGAAGACTGCTTTCAAGACCAAGCATGGGCTGTATGAATGGCTAGTGATGCCATTTGGGCTCTCCAATGCCCCTAGCACCTTCATGAGGCTCATGACAGAAGTATTAAGGCCTTACTTGGGAAAATTCATTGTGGTATACTTTGATGACATTCTAGTCTACAGTTCAAGCAAGAAGGAACACCTACAACGGCTGAACTTACTTTGTGAGGTTCTCAGAGAGAATAAGTTATATGGTAAGCTAGAGAAGTGCACTTTCATGCAACCTGAGGTTCATTTCCTTGGGTTCATCATCTCAAAGGATGGGGTAGCTGTTGATCCTGAGAAAGTTAAGGCAATCAGGGATTGGCCCACCCCCAAGACAGTAACATAGGTCAGGAGTTTCCATGGCTTGGCATCCTTCTATGGAAGGTTCATTCAGGGGTTCAGCTCTATCATGGCTCCCATCACAGAATGTATGAAGAAAGGGGAGTTCAATAAGGGAGAAAAGGCAGAGAAGTCCTTCAATACCATTAAGGATCTGTTGTGCAGATCCCCTATACTAGGCTTGCCTGACTTTAACAAGCTGTTTGAGGTGGAGTGTGATGCAAGTGGGTTAGGAGTTGGGGCAGTACTGGTTCAAGAGAAGAGGCCCATAGCCTATTTCAGTGAGAAACTAAGTGGAGCAAGGTTGAATTACTCTACCTATGACAAAGAGTTTTATGCCATAGTGAGAGCTCTGAATCATTGAGGGCATTACCTAAAACCTAAGCCTTTTGTGCTACATTAAGACCATGAGGCCTTGAAGTTCATCAATGGTCAACACAAACTCAACCCCAGGCATGCCAAGTGGGTAGAATTCCTGCAATCCTTCTCCTTTTCAAGCAAGTACATAGAAGGAAAGAACAATGTAGTGGCTGATGCTCTTTCTAGAAGATCTGTGATGTTGTCATTCATGGAGCAAAAGGTCCTAGGCTTTGTGTTCATGAAGGAACTCTACATGGAAGATCCAGACTTCAAGGAGGAATGGGAGGTGTATTCAGAAGGAAAACTCAAGAAGGGAAGTAAATACTTGACACAGAATGGGTTCCTCTTCCAAGGAAACAAACTATGCATACCTAGAGGTCCTTACAGAGGGTTACTAGTCAAGGAGGTCCATTGCAATGGGCTTGCAGGGCACTTTAGGGTACAAAAGACCTATGAGATATTGCATGAGCAGTTCTAATGGCCAAAAATGCTGGGTGATGTGCAGGATACTCTCAAAAGGTGCAAACCCTGCCAACTAGCCAAGTCTCTGTTCCAAGCAGGTCCCTACACCCCTCTACCTGTACCAAACAAACCATGGGAGGATATAAGCATGGACTTCATAGTGGCACTGCCTAGAACACAAAGGGGCAAAGACTCAGTCATGGTGGTAGTGGATAGGTTCAGCAAAATGGCCCATTTTGTTGCTTGCAAGAAGACAGAAGATGCCATGGGGGTAGCTGAGCTCTACTTCAAGGAAATAGTAAAGTTGCATGGGGTACCAAGAAGCATTGTGTCTGATAGGGATACTAAGTTTATGAGCCATTTTTGGAGGTCACTCTGGAGACTCCTAGGGTCAAGGTTACTTTTCAGCACAGCATACCATCCCCAAACAGATGGACAAACAGAGGTTACTAACAAAACTTTAGGAAGGATCTTGAGATGTATCATTGCTAAGTCATTAAAGGATTGGGATATCAAACTGTCACAAGCTGAGTTTGCATTCAATGGAGCTCCATCAACAGCACAGGTAAGAGC
This sequence comes from Heliosperma pusillum, assembly GCA_022085475.1. Taxonomy (NCBI): domain Eukaryota; kingdom Viridiplantae; phylum Streptophyta; class Magnoliopsida; order Caryophyllales; family Caryophyllaceae; genus Heliosperma; species Heliosperma pusillum. The sequence goes on from JAIUZE010002164.1 coordinate 27,044, forward strand.
CCTTTTGAAGTTGTTTATGGTGCTAATCCTCTAATGCCAACAGACCTAGCACCAGTGATAAGGAAAGAAGTCAACTATGATGCCAAAGAAAGAGTACAACAAATGATGCAGATTCACAGTCAAGTCAAGAAACAGATTGAGAAAACAAATGAGATGTATAAGTCAAGAGCCAAAGGTCTAAAGAAAGCTAGGGAGTTCAAGGCAGGAGACATGGTGTGGTTGCACTTAAGGAAAGAAAGGTTCCCAGAGAAGAGGAAAAACAAACTCATACCAAGAGCTGATGGTCCTTTTGAGGTGCTTGAAAGGGTAGGACCTAATGCTTACAAGATAGATTTACCAGGAGAGTATGGGGTACATGGGACATTCAATGTGGGAGATCTAAGTCATTATCAAGAGGACTCTGAGGATGAAGAGGATTTGAGGACAAATCTTTTTCAAGAAGGAGGGGTTGCAACAGGAGTTCAATGACATGCTCAAAAACAAGACCAAACAACCTATGATCAGTCCAACCATGATTCAATACCATCCTTACCCTATGTCAAAAGCTATCTTAATGCTTTTTATAGTCCAGGCCCAAGCAAGCAAGCCAAGACACGAGCCAGTGGTAGCCATGACACGAGCCAGAGCCAACCAAGACACAAAACAGACTCACAAAACAAGCCAACAAACCCTCAGGAAATTCAGCCAGCAGCAGTGCCTTGGGGAGGGTCTCAGGGCAACTTCCAAGCTTAGGGACTCCTAACCAACTATGGGGCATGACTCTAGGGAGGGTCTACTAACTTTTTGTTCAGGAAACCTTCCTCAGAAAACGCCAGGAACACCCCTCAAAACATAAGCCAAGTTCGACAGTCCAGTTCTCACCTATCCAAAAGCAGTTCAAATGTCACTCTCAAAGTTTCCTCTTTTGGCCAAGCAGACTCAAGGGCTTTTTGCTCAGACTTTGGGGACTAGTACTACTCCAGTTTAGGACCAAAACACTAAGCAAAAAGTCCACTATGTACCATATAACAAAGCAGCAGCAAGGCAACAAGGAACCTGTCATTTTCAGAACTGTTTTTCTATTGTTCACTTTATTTCAGTTTGTAGTTGTTATTTTGTTTTCTTTGGAGGATCATTATTAACCTTAGATGTGTTTGGACGATCAAGATGTAATCCTAATGCCTATATAAGGCTTGTTTCTAATGAATGAAAGGCATATTTGAAGTAAACACAAAAACTGAAACCTTGTTTCTGTTAACATCTCTTGGCTGTGTGCTTGAGACAACTTCCTTTGCTTTGTGCTTGGAAGTGAGCTTAGATCCTTAGCTGAGTGCTGGGTTCAAGGTTCAACCCTCAACCATTGGCTTTGTGCTTTGGTTAAGGTTCTATCTCTTTCTTTAGCATTTAGTCCAAACAAAAACAGAGCAATTGCAAAGTATCTAATCTTAGTTCAATTTGTCATTGTTTAGCTTGTCTTTCTGAATAGTTTCATTGCAGGATTCTATTAATGGACAAGGTCAAGGCTTCAAACATGGCAGTCACGTCGTCCGAAGCATAGGTCGACTGAGAGGATGATCCTACCTCAGGGCGGTGGGATCTAATCTGAACAGAGGTGTCATTGGGGGTTATATCCCCAACAGGAAGAAAATAGGTGGGGCGGGGTAAGATAGCCTCACCCTCCTGAAGTTGAGGACGCTGCCTAAGTAATGGAATTTGGTTCACCTCAGCGATCAACTTGACCGAATCACGGCCAGATATCCTCCAGATCATATGGGGGTGAGAGACACGAAACCAATTAAGCTGAACAAAATAATCATAATCCAACCCATTTCCCATCTCGGTGGTAGGTGTAGTCAATGCCTGGAGGTCAGTGGTGGCTTGGTTAAAACCACAAACTCGCATATCAAGGTGAGTGATAAGACCTCCATAAACAATGCTAGTGTTCTTGGGATTAGTAGCTTTAGTCAACTGAACAGCAAAATAGTAGGGAATACTAATCCACCATGGTTCTTCACCATTCACATTCAAGAACCCTCCTAAGATTTCTAAATCTACCCTTCTCACCAAATGAGGCTCAGCTCGGCCTAAAAAGGTTCATCCCATGAATCTTTGCCACATTCTAATGGCGGGATGATGAATGTGTTGGTGTGGGACATGGTCCCAACGAGAGACAGGGTAGGTAGAAATTGCGCTCCAAACCAGGCTAATATCAAAGTTTTCGGGAGGTGAGGTAAAAGTATCCTCAAAGGTGAGACCGAATTGGCTGGAAAAGGTCCCTAAGTCCATACTATAGTCATCGTTAAATAGTCGGAACCGGACTTGGGGGATAGAGCCTCTATTCCTAGACCTATGCAACTCAAATGAGCTCAAGAATTCAAGGGTCAATTGGGGGTAAGTCTTATAACTAAAGTTCATACTAGCATTAATTCCTAGACCCCCTAAATAACACCTTGACATGCTCATAAAGCTTCATATGTCTTAAAGAAGAAACATCGAGGAATTTTGTAGCTCTCATAACTTTGCACTTAAGAAAGCATCATTTTTGCCATTACTTGTTTGAACTAAATTCTACATCCGGAAAGTCGGGATCATGCATAGAATCTTGTCCTTCTTGACTCCCGGTTTGATCATCGGCTTTTAACATTTCTATGTCCTCTTCATGGGCTCTACTACCTTCTCCTTGGTTGGAGGTTCTTGCCCTCTTTGATCTCCTTATTGTAGGTGCCATTTACTAAGAGAAACTAGTATTAGAACACTTCATCATAAACACAAATTGATTGCATAAGTGTTATAATACTAGGCTTTCAAGCACAAATTCAAGTATAACAACATAAGTGAAACATTATCATGCTACTTTTGAGCACAAATTGATGTTATTAAGCATAACAATATTTCACTAAGAATTTGAGCAACATTACACTTGAATCATGAGCTTTGGCACTACTCAAAGGTACTAATGCTAAATTAACATAATAAGAGCATTAGTTCAAATTCTAAAGCATGAATTCAAGCATTATACTACCATTAAGCATGAGTGTTTAGCATAAAGTAGATATAAGTATCCTAATTGGCATATGAGCATTCAAATCATAGTAAGCTAACAAATTAATCACTAACATTCACTCTATATCATGTAAGAAGCATTAGAAATCCAATTTAAACAAGATTTTCAAGTAAAATCAATAACCCCCAAATTTGGATTAGGGTTTGTTCATGTTGGATTTCTGAAAAATAGAGAGATTGAAGTAACTAAAGTAGAATTAAATTACTTGATAATGTTTAGGTTTGCCTTGGATGAACTATTGTGACAAATTTTGCAAGAAAAGACTAAGAAATGAAGGTTTTTGAGAGATTTTGAGCTTGAAGTTGAAGAACACGGGAATATGGCAGCAAGCAAAGGTAAGCAAGTTGGTTTTATAGAAGAAAATAGAACAAACTCGAATCAGACAACTTACCCGATCGGGTATACATCAATTCGATCGGGGAAGTCTGCTGGTCCGGATTCTATTTCTTTTTTCTTTGGTACTTGCTCTTACCTTTTGGCTATGGCCTTGAACATACTTACTAACCTTAATGGACTTGGCAACATGGGCCAAGGGTAGCTCCTTTTCATCTCAATATGTCCTCCAGTTCCAAGTACGAAAAACTATCGACTAAGCATGCATTTCTAAAAAATGAAAAATAACAAGTAAAACAAAAATTGTCTCCTAATTATTACAACTCAAAATTTCAAAAAGAGTGTTCAAATAGTCCAAAACAAAATTATAAAACATTGTCTAATTAGTGGAATAAAGAATGCATAAAAGAAAGTAAAGAGAAAGTGATAAGTGAATATTTGTATGATTTTAACCCCAATTTAGCTCGGTTTTGTATGTCATTTGTGCTTTGTTAAGCCATTTTATGAGTTAATATCGTCTTCCAGGCGAATTCCTATGTTCTAACCTGTTTTGTAGGGAAAGAGACGTTTCTACGCCCTTTTTCTATATTCCCGAGCATTTGCCTAGAACCCGACGATTTGAAGAAGCAAGCTTGACCAAGTGAAAGGCATTTCAAGAAGGTTCACTAATTCAAAAGAGAGAAGAAGTAAAGACGTTGTCGCGGTTGTCGGAAGATCAATCAATTAGGCGCAAGAACTCATCGCTTTACATCAAACCCTATCAACAAACCCGATTGAAGAGGTCAAGGGGGATGATGGAAGTCAAGTCAAAGCAAAGGGAGATGAAACGTTAGTCAAAAGCTTCTAGATGACAACTTACCCGATCGGGTAAGTGTGTACCCGATCAGGTATCTCTGCTGCTTCGAGCAAAATGCTTCAACTTCCTATTTTTGTCTTATATATTCAATGCTCGACCCCTTCCCCACGAAACCCTAATGCTATATAAAGAGAGCTCCAACCCCTCTTCTCAACACAACTCATCTCAATCTCATATCATCTCACACACACTATCTTTTCTTTTCTTACTTTTCTCTTTAGTTTAGAAATTCTAGTTTAGATCATTTTCTTCTTTTGTCTTTAGTTCTTAGTTTATTTCTGTCCATTTCACATCAAAACATTAGCTTAGATCAATAAGAATTTCAATCTTTGTAATCCACTTTGTTGGGTTCAAGTGTTGTAATTCAAGGAACGATTATTCTATGCAAGGGATTTCTATTATTGTTATCGCTTTCGTTGTTGATCATCACCTAGGTATTTCTATTTTATCCTTTGTTTAATGTCTTTATTGTTTTCTATTTGACTGTTATTTTCTATTCATATTGTCAATTAGCGTCGTTATTATCGCCTTATAAAGAGTCTTAAATTATTGTCAAAACCAACTAAACATGTCTATCCTAGTTTTTATTATCATCATCATCTTAGATATAAACATTATCATGAGTGAGTAGTCACCTTTCTAGGGTGTAGGATAGTCATGTTAGATTGATTAAAAGATGTTAATTGGATAAAAGAAATTGTGCTTTTAAAAAATTGTGTCTATGCATGTTTGGACTATAACGATAGTTGACGATTCCTGTCAAAATCATTGACTAGTATGGAATTCTTTTCCAAGGTAGAGATACGCGAATTGTATAGACAAAGCATGACATGGTGGATTAAGACCTAGTAAATTGCCTAAAAGCCTGCTAGACCATCTGATCTATGATGTAATGAACACATCATTCTTACGAACTCACAATGAATTATTTGCATGTTCTAAATCCAATTGCATCAATATGTCATTCTACATGTAGAGTCTATTGATCGAATACGAAAGAGGGGGGGGTGAATTGAGTATTAAAAACTAGCCCCACTTTTTCGATTTATATGATATGTAATTAATTATTTGATCTTATGAATTAAAATCAACTAATTAATTAATCAAAGTAAGCGCGAATAACGAAATAACGAAAAGTAAAGAGATAAGAGAGAGGCACACGATTTTTGAAGTGGTTCAGTTTCACACGTTGAAACCTACGTCCACTATTCTCGATTAATAATTTTTAGTACCTTTCTACGGATTACAAAAATTACCAACCCACTCGTATAATCAACACTATGATTATAACTCAAGGTGAGTATCGCTAAATACTCTATACTATCTTACGCTAATAAGAAAGTACAATATAACTCACACAGATTCCCGTTAAAGAATTGTAAGCTTATAATGATGTACTATTATCCAATAACGTATTTCACTCAAGCGATTGATAATAATTGATGCACGACTCTTTTAAAAACAAACTCTAAAAATAATAAATATTTGCTCAAAGGTTTGCTTTAAAACGATTTTGGAAAATCAACACAAATAAAATATGTAGCCGTGTGATGTATTGTGTTTCGTGTATGTCGTGTTTATCTCGTGTCTTTTTCAATTGATATGTGAATGAGTATTTATAGTAGTAGAATCATAGTAGATCTAAAACCCTAGTATAATATTTAATAAAGATATTTATCTTACCATAAAATAATATTTGCTTATCTTTTAGAAATATCTTTATCTCAAAATATTATTTGGTTTATCTTATAGAAATATATTTATCTTGATATCTCAAAATATTGTTGTAAAGATATAGTAGAATCCTAGATTAGGTAAACTAAGGAAACAAACCTATGGAGGCCGGATTCCTATAGCTCACGAAACCCTAGGAGCACGAATCCCTAGGTGGCACAAACTAGGTTTCACGAAACCCTAGATGGCTCAACCACTAGGTGGGCTAATTAGGTTAACAACAAATTGAGATAGAATATATTAGAAACCCTAGGTAGCATGACAACCCATAAGTTGTATTACTAACCAATAGAATCTCATAAATATATTCTCTATTAAAATAATTGATAAATATAAAAATAAAACTCTTTCACTTTTGAAAACATTTCAAAACATTTTATTTCCAAAATCATGCATCAATATTTTATCATTCAAAATCATAGGCTAAAGCTATAACTTTTGAACATAAAATCTCTCGAATGGAATAGTTACCGAATGACGACCTATACTATCTAATCTTCACAAAGATCTTCAGTATACGGATCATCTCTTTATCTTGATCACAAAGACCCTCCATCTCGAGTCTTGTGTAGATTTATGTAGATCTTGTTTGAAGCGATTTTCCTTAAAGTTATGCCTGGTTAGCTATAACTTCCAAGTTCACTTCCAAAGTTATTCCTGAAGTTGTTATAACTTTGTCTCACAAACTTTATCAAAGTTATGCCTAACTTTGATCTTTCTTCTCATAATTGTTGCTAGCTATAATAAGACTAAAGCACACAATTACACGCATATGATATATCGAGTAAAACATATTATTACATAAACACATGTCATTATCAAAACATATGAATTGGTCCAACAAATTCCCCCTTTTTGATGATGACAAGTCTCATATGATTTCCTCTTAACAATGTGACTAAGTAGGGTTCCCCCTCAACAAAGCACTCCAAAGTTATAGCAACTTTGATCGCAAGAACAAAACAACTTAGCCAAAGTTATAGCTTGAGAGAATTTAAGAGATAACGAGTCTTGACAAGGAGCAAGCTTAAGCAAAGACTCAAATCATATCATTTCTTCCCCCTCTTGGCATCATTGAAAAGACAAGAACAAAGACATGAAACGACTAGAATAACACATGTCAAGGCAAGAAATAGATATGCAAAATACGCAATATAAGACGATATATATCAAGCAAAATAAAGTGCAAATGTTGATTAAACTACAAACCACAAAATATATTGTTAGTTGCCATTGGGCCGAATAGACAATGTCAAAATAAGCCAAATGGGCCGAATAGGATTAGTAGTTTAAGAGTAAAACAACCAAGGATAGAAAAATCAAGGCATTTTGGGTTGACGGATTTTGTTAGGATCGACATAACCGGGCCTAGTGCGGTACTCAAGAGTGGAAAGACGGTCAAGGCAATTTGATACATGAGAAGCTTGAGCGGTGAGGCAAACATCAAAGTTCCGGACTTTCAATGAAAGAGCCTCCGTCGCATCATAAATTGTACGCATTCCCTCCCGCATCTCCGTCCCGCTTTTAACCAACGACCCGCCTTGGCTCACCAAGAATGTCATCCTATCCCTTTGCCTATACGCCTCTTGCTTACAATCGATAATATTTCGTTCCAACTTAGCAAGGCGATCATCCACACCATCCATCCATGTCCTCATCTCATGACTCACACCCGACCCACCTTGGTCACGGGTTGAGCCCAAAGAACCCACGGCCACGGCTTGAACAACCGTGTCCAAAACCGTCTCAATTTTCTTATCCTGCGCATCCAAGCGCTCCATAATACTACCAATGAACATATCCAATTTGGATTCAATCACAGAAAAATCAGCCCCACCCGAAGACAATCCAACCGAACCTCCTTTGACCAAAAATAACAATTCCGGACCATTAGCATCAAGCTTCATAAATTTCAAGAACGTATCACACATCTCATCCTTTACCGCGACCCCATAATTTTGCATATTAACAACTCCCTTTGACTCAAAAAGCCGAGACAGCCACATGCCATACGGCAAGTCAAGAGTAGAGTAAAATTTGTCTTCGGTCACTGAGAAAGCGGTTTGTGAAATACGATTAAAGACAAGAGAAGGTAAATTAACCCGATTCCCCTCCAACCAATGCTTAACAACTAACATCTCATAGCATGCAATTTTATCACGTCCGCCCCGTCGCGGAATCACAGTATTCCATAAAAAATTTAACAGAAATTTCAGTTTTGGTGACACACTTCCAGCCAACACGCAACTCGACATCGTCGCCCCAACATCAAAATACTTCTTAACCTCCAGCTTAGCCATGTCCGTCAGTTCCTCCCATGACGTACTCGGATTTATTTTGATTCCATCATCAGGAACCAAAAACAGAGTACAAAAGTCCGTCACGGAAAACGAAACTGCACGACTATTTATGACGGCATGCAAGACTCCATTGTCTAAAGAAACAGAGGAAAAGAATTGAATTACCTCAATCGGATACACCGGACCCGAGAACTCAGCCACCGTTTCCCATTCTTGGAAATTCAAAAAATCAGAAAAGAATCCTAAAGCCCTATACTTGTCACACCAAGCCTTAGGATAGTACCGACCACCGTGTATTCCATATTGAGCAACCCGGTTCACCAATTTTCTTTCGTCTTTTGTAAGACGGAGTTTATCAATTCCCAACGAAGTTTCTTGTGGTGAAAAATCACGAAGAGTTACCCGTATGGTTTCCTCGGAAACCGTGTCAGTGATGTCGTCTGTGGCTTCTTCTTGGAGTCTTCCTTTCCCTTTGTTTAACCGTCTTCTCTTAGTACCCTCGAGACCCGCACCCGACTCGGTTTGGTTTGGGTTGGGTGATTGTTGTGTGGGAGGAGAAGAGGTATTTTTAGGCATACTTGGCTTGGGGGTTTTAAGATTTGGGTTTTTGGCAATTTTTGATCTAGTGGAAGCCATTGTTGAAGGTTTGAAGGTTTGGGTATTGTGTGTTGTTGTGGGTGCCGTGAGATTGATGAAGAAGGTAGTAAAAGTTGGTTGAGTATTGAAGTGGTAAAAGTAATAGGTGGAAGAGGGTAATTATGAATGTGTAAGATGTAGGGTAGCTTTTGTACCTAGGCACATGTTGTGCCGTCACACTTGATGGCTTTTCCTTTTTTTTTTTTTTTTTTTTTTTTTTTATTTGAATTTGGGTAGGAAAAGAATATTGGGTGGTTATTTTTGTTGGAGTATGGTAAGGATAGAGTTTTGGTAAATAAAAGATATTGTAAGGTGATTTTATGTTGAGAATTTCGGCTAGTATAGGATACATGGTTAGAATTTGGCTCAGTTTTGGAAAGTGAATAAGATAGGTTTTTGGCAAATATGTGGTTCATAATTCAATTTCCATAAAACACTTAATATGCAAGATACTCACGTAAAATATATTATATTAAACACAAATATACTAGCAATGAAATATGCGGACACAGTCATATAATCTCGTCTTAATCTAGCCAGTCACGCAGGTTCACAAAATAAATAAGATGAATTTAATTGCTACCGATTAAACCAATTTCCAACCGCAAAATCTCAACACGTCTTCTCGCTAACGCCTTTGTTAAAATGTCAGCCCATTGAACAGCAGTACTAACAAAATCGAGTTTAATGTTGCCCTTTTCTACCTGGTCCGCAGAAAGATGTCTATGTCTATATGCTTAGTACGAGAATGGCTGACTGGGTTCTTCAGAAACACAAAGCACTCTATTATCACAGAAAACAAGCATACAACCACCATTAACACCATAGATCCCATAGTGGTTGCTTTAAACCAAAGTAGTTGGAGAACTACCAGTCCTGCAGCGATATATTCGGCATTCTGCGTAGACCAATGCAACCGAATTTTTGCTTGCTTTGAAGCCCCACTTTATATGCAAGTGTCAACAAACGTAGCAATCCAGAGGTCTTTTTCTATCTAGCGAACATCCCGCATAATCTGCGTCTGAATATCCTACGAGATTGAAATTACACTCAAGTGGATACCACAAATATAAATTAGATGTACCAATTAAATATCTCAAGATACGTTTAACTGCAATCATATGTGATTCCTTAGGACATGATTGAAATCTGGCACAGACACATACGCTGAACATAATGTCAGGTCTACTTGCAGTTAAATATAATAAAGAACCAATCATACCTCGATATGTAGTCTCATATACGGACTTACCATTTTCGTCTAGGGTTAACTTTTTGTCAGTTACCATAGGTGTGTCCATTGGATGAGCGTTCTCCATACCAAATTTTCTGATTAGCTCCTTGACATATTTTTGTTGGTGAATCTTTATGCCTTCTTTGGTTTGTTGAATCTGCAATCCTAGGAAGAATTTTAATTCCCCCATCATGCTCATTTCAAATTCAGAGGTCATAAGATCTGAAAAATACTTGCACAATTTATTGTTAGTAGAACCAAAAATAATATCGTCTACATAAATTTGAGCAACAAGTAAATCAGAGCCTTCGGATTTTAGAAATAGGGTTTTGTCGACAGATCCTCTTTTAAA